>CAIGQZ010010147.1:740277-752137 GCA_903798205.1 Danio tinwini
AGAGAGAGAGAGAGAGAGAGAGAGAGAGAGAGAGAGAACACACACACACACACGCACGCACGCACGCACACACACACACACACACACACACACACACACAGAGACAGAGAGAGAGAGACACACATTCAGCACAAAAGGCTCAAATGAAAGTGTGGCATCAAAAATGACTCCAAGATGTTTTTATTTATTTTGAAACTCCAAGGCAACTCTGTCAACACACAATGTAAGAGAGCCAGCACTTGATTAACCAAATATTAATTTCAGGAAAAATCAAGTTAACATGTTTTAACCAAGATATAGATGGGTTTCAAAGGATGCTTCTTTACATCCTTCAGTCATCACTACATTGAATAACATGTTTACCCTGACAACAGATCAATGCTCAAAAATCTACACATTACATTGTCATTGAGTGATGAGCGAATGTGATTTCAAGCCATATCATTAGGAGATAAACAGTGTCAAAAGAATATACATAACAGTTTTTTACAGATGCTTGGACACATTTCTCAATAGGTGACTTTTGCAAAACTCTTCACACCGTGAGTACAACAGAAGTCTATGTGGGCTAAACTGAGGATCAATTATCATTGTTTTGGCACAAAATGCATTCAATGACTACATCTCTCAAATTTCATGAATTCTTTTTTTACTCAGACACAACAACTGCCCAAAATCTTTGTAGATACAGAACATTTTCCACATGATTTCAAAACTGTTAGTTATGTTCAAAACAATAACATAATGCAAAACTGAATAAGACAGCAAAATTTAACAGCAATATTTTATTACAGTTTTTTCTGAATGCTTAAACCCTAACCGAGATTCTCATAGCACAATTAATAAAATGATTAATTCTTACAGCAAAACCACTTACTGAGTTTGCAAAATTAAAAGCACAAACACTGCTTTGCACTGAGTTTGCAATTTTGTAACACACACTTTGCAAAATTGTAGGTACAATCCACTGCACAGCACTCTTTTTGCAGAACTGTAAACACAACTCACTGCTTTACACTGAATTTCCGAATGATCAACTCACTCCTAGCAAAGCTATACACATGTATGGCTATTATTTACACTATTTTGCAAACTGTCTGGCACACTGTCACATGTGAAAACTGATTTAGATAATTAGTTTACTTTGCAATCAGATATTTTCCACGGTTCCATTGTACCAGAGGACATTGCATGTGATCTAGATGAAATTTTGTGGCCGGACACAGTGAGATGACATGATGTAGTCTGATTTTTTTTTCTCAGTGAAATTACTATTTTGTGTATTGATTTGGAAAAACACTTGTGTTTGTTTTGATGTGTTTAAATAAACACCAGGGGCCTATTTCAGTAATGAGGTTCAACCAACTCGAAGATTAAACTTAAACTCTGAGTTGATTTACCGAGAGATTAAAAACTCAGAGTTTTCGGTTTCAGAATAGCTGATCTGAGTTGGGTCAATCAACTTTGAGTAAACCAACTCAGTGTTAAGCACACAACCTGACTATAAAAAGTCATTATCAATGGAGCGCAGATGTTACGAGTGACCATAGCAACATCTGAAAAAAAGAGATGAAAGAGCATTTTTGTCTCTAGCTGAACTTGATGTGCTCATGCAAAGTTATAGCAAATATGACCACAGCAACACCACTGCATCAGTAAGACAGAAATAGTTAGTGTGAGAAAACATAGCTGCTCAAGTTAATGCGTAATTTTAAATCGAATTTAAATATTTAAGTATAATAAAAAAGTAATGTAATGTGTAATGTTTCTAAAAAAATTTTTACACACGCTCCCACTTTTATACACGTTGATCAGTTTTAATAGATTTAAAAGTGCACTTGTGCCTCTATTAATGATCAAGCGATAGAGGTTGATATGACATTTAGAATGTAGGCGAAACTAAAAAATTTTTTTTAGAATGAATAATAATTCCATTAATCTAGTTACAGTACATGTCGAAGGTCAATAAATTTAAGCTAATTATTCATTAAAAAAGGACAAGCCATTCTCGTACGTGACTTTGTTCTTTGTGTGACTGAAATATCGGCAATAGCTATGTTTCCATTAAAAAAAATATTAAATTCATATGCAAAACTGGAATAATGCATAAAAGATGTGCAAATAAAGCAGCGTTTCCATCCAATGAATTGAAGACAACAAAATCATCACTTCCTGATTAACTGGCACCAAATATCAACAGTAATAACAGAATTTACTGCGGTAGAAGAAGCTGCGTCTTTTCTTTATTTAACAGGCTAAATGTACTTGCGCCTCAGAAGACAATTGACACACAATGAATATTTGGTGGCGTTTGAAGCCATGAGACGTGGAGAACAGACGTTCTTGACACACTCCAGACGCTCTGGAGGTAATTATTGATATACATTAATACTGAAATGGTTGAGGCGTTTTAGAATAACCAAAACAACATTTAAGATGTTTTACAATGTGCTCAGCCTGCTGGTTTGTCTATTCACACATGTTTTCATCATCATCTCTTATAACGAACCTTTTTTTTAATGCACATACTGGAATTTGTTCAGTAAAAGGGTTTTCATCGCAGTTTATGAACATCTTTATCTTTATAAAAGTTTATCCTACTCAGTTATTATGCGCATGTTTTTATGCTTATTTTCAAAAAGTTATATGCATCATGATGTTTTTATCAATTGTTTTTATGCGCATATCCAAAATGAGCATTAAAATAGGTGGGTGGAAATGTTAGGCTTAGGCGAGAAATACCACTTCGTCATTAAAAAAGTGGAGGAGACTGACAGAAACTCTGAGTTTAGGGAATAAAACCTGCTCCTGACCAGGTTAGGTTCACAGAGTAAATTACTGCGGTAATTGACTCTGAGTTAAAGTTACCTCTCTTTCAGAAACAGGCTTGACTTACCCTGCCTTCTCGAATTTGACAAACCTGCCATTTTGAAACGGAAAACCCAGAGTTTCTCTCATTTCAGGGTTAAAATACTCTGAGTTTTCACTTAACCTCCTTTCTGAAACAGGCCCCAGTACTTGAAGTTTGGATCCCTGTAGGTTTACAGAACTATGAGAAAGGTATGACTTCAAACTGACATAACCTAGCTTGTGCTCAGAGAAGGCAAAAGCCAGATGTACTTTTTATTCACTGTTAAAAATTGTCCTGTTAAAAAACAGTAACAGTAAGTACTGTTATTTTACAGTATGTTGCTGTAAAAATACATGGACTACATTGATATACACAGTACTCAAGTGAACTCATTTTGTTCATTGAAAGTGACTGCCTCAAATTGGCAAACTGCCGTATGAGTTTATGAAGTAATGTTCTATATATGCTTAGAAGCATACTTATAATGATAACTTATTTAAGTTAATTAGACAAGTTGCTTTTAATCAAAATGTCTTAAATTTCACAGCAGCACACACGTAAAGCTGGAATTACCAGAGAGATTCTCACTGCATCAGCAGCTAAACAGCCATTGTCTTTAAGTAAAGAAACATGAAGAATAACATCAGTGTTTTATTGTTCATCTTTGACTCAAACACTGGCTCTACTCTCCTCCACAACGGTGACACACAGAAGAAATTTGCTTCAGGTTTTACAGTAATATACTGTTTTTTCCTTGATTTAACAGTAAACTACTGACAGCTGTGGTTGCCAGCAATCTACTGTTTTTTACAGTCTACTTCCGTAGTTTAAATTAACATTATATTACTGTTAAAATACATTTTTACACTGTTTTTACCTCTCACACCTTTAAACCTTTAAACCCCAGAGCAAATACCTCAGTTTTAATTGAACACTTCCAAGTGTCCACACTTCTGATTGTTCAAGAAACATGAAGCAAAGCTGAAGTAAATCAATCAATTAAATGACAAATTAAATGATAATTGAGGATTAGCGATGAACAAATGAAGAAATACTGAAGGAAGAACAAAATTAACAGTTTAACTCACAAACATCACAAACTGGCTACTGAAAGTCTAAACATAAACAACAGCAGAATCAAATGCAAATAAAGAAAACTGTAAGACCATTATACTACATTTATTCATGCCCCCAATGCATGCTGGGATATTTGTACTGTGCCACACCCAGCATGCATCGCGGCATGAAACATTTTAATTGTTACCATTGTTGAGGTACAAGATCTGATTCATGAGGTCTGAATGTGAATTCATCATCACTGAACTGTTTTTGTCTGTTATTTCTTAACTCTGTAAAAGAATCAGGTAATTATCCCGTTTCCACTTCTAGTAAATTAATATCTGCTTCTATGCATAAAAACTATTTCATGAGGCCCATCACCCAGACCTTGATTAAAATATTTAGCATAACACATTTCAGACAGCTGGATTTTTCTACCTGTTGGCTTTCCAGCTACATTGCTATAAAAGTGTTTTATAATCTTTGTATTTAAGCAGCTGGACAAGCTAAGTTTACAATTTCAAGGGTTAAGAGCCCAACTAAACCAGCCCTACACTCCATTACGGTGACACACACAAAAAAACACCTACATTTCTGTTGGTTCTCAATAAGAATGGTATGGGTCAAAGTGGCCAGTAATAAGTGTGTCCGCTGTTGTTTGTGGAGTTGTTTAATGAACCTTTGCTAAGACTGAAGGTGTTTTATTTTACTTGATTTCATTTAATGTTGTAACTGACGTCACTGTTTGTGTTTCTTATTTCTCTTTCCTTCAGTAATTGTGATTATTACAGCAGGTGTTCATCAGTGTCTGAATTCACCCATTAGTGTTCATTAACTCTGTCAGGTGAACTATATTAGTGAACTAGTGTATGGAATAGTGAACAAGGGCACAAAGTGGGATTTCAAACACAGACTTGAAACATCGAATCTGAGCTCTGTTAACTCACAGTTTTCTGCTGTTGGTTATATTCTCGAAAACAAAAATATTATCCAGAATGCACTGTTTTTAACAGAATGTTACTGTTTTTAGTCAAAAAAAAACATTATTTTACTGTAGAATCTGATTGTTTTTAACAGCAATTTTTTACAGTGTTCATTCCATCAGTGTGTAATTGGCACATTGTGTGCTTATTAATGTGATGGCTTGTGTTAAATGTTTGGTACAAAAATACAATTTTTACAAAGGTTTGAAGAGTTTAGCAAGGTTTATTAGCTTTCGCAAGAGAACTAAAATGTTTTGCAGAATTGGTGAAGGGTTTTCTTATTGGTGTGTAGAGTTTTGCAAAAAATAGCCAACAGTTACAAAAATGTGCTTAAGCATTCAGAAAAAACTGTAAAGCATATTTCAAATCTAAAAATGCAGTTTAACCAGCCAGATTAGCATTACTATTGTATCTGTATCAGTGGATAATGTGTATACAAATTCTTGTATTTTGGAATTACTTACAGTTTTTCTTGTTTGCTTTAACTTGGTTAAAGAAACTAGAATCCACTCAATTTTTATCATCAATATACCAGCAGAGCAGAAGACATGTCTTGCAAATGTGTAAACCTTTTCTCAATGGGTTGACACATTTTCCCCAACATTTTGCAAAACAGTTAAAACAGATGTAATTCAAGCAGTGCAAACTTTATTGTTTTAGCTATGGTTACCAAACAGAAACCATCTATTCCTAACTATTAGAAACTATCAAGATTAGTATGAAATCACTGAAGCACTGGTTTGACACTACTTCACACAAATAATTATTAATAATAATTCCTTAATTTTATATAGCACTTTTCTGGGCACTCAAAGCACTTTACACATTGGGGGGAATTTCCTCATCCACCACCAGTGTGCAGCATCCACCTGAAGGACGCGACCGCAGCCGTTTTGCACCAGACAGCACACCACACACCAGCTGATTGGTGGAGAGGATATAGAGTGATGAAGCCAATTATGATATGGGGAGGGTTAGGAGGCCACGATGGACAGAGGCCAGTGGGCAGATTTGGCCAGGATGCCAAATGTCCTCTTTTTCGAAGGACATCCTGGGATTTTTCATGACCACAGAGAGTCAGGCCCTCGGTTAAACGTCTCATCCGAAAGATGGCGCTTACTGAGCAGTATAGAGTCCCCTTCACTATACTGTGGCTTTAGGACCCACACAGTCCGCAGGTTGGGCACCCCCTGCTGGCCTCACTAACATCACTTCCACACCAAATCTTCAATTAGTCTGCAAACCTTATAAAAAAAGGTGGCCGGTTTGTGTTGTTCTTTGCCAGCATGGATGGAAGAAGTCAATATGTCTTCTACTCTGATAGATTTGACTGTATTTTGGATTACATGTATTTTCTCTAATATTTGCAGTATTTTTATATTTTTGTCTGTTTTTTACAGTTTTTCTCATTTGCTAAGACACGCTTAGTGAAACTAGGATTCACTTGATCTTCATCATCACTATCCCATCAGAGCAGAAGACATGTCTTGCAAATGTGCAAACTCTTTCTCATTGGATTGACACAATCCAATTTTATTTACAGTAAAAAACAAATGTCACACACATACTGTTTGCTATGGAATGCAAAAACTTTGAAGCTCAATATCTCAAAATCATTCAGAACGCAGATAGAACCTTATAATTCCAAGGTGACGATTTGTTGTCTTTCTATTTGGGCTGTCAAATTGGCCTTTTTTGCAAAGAATTGGATCCAGAATAAGAAATGTTTTGATTACAGCAACCAGTAAGTTCTGTTTTCATGTTTTGAAACAGAAACCATCTATTCCTAACCATTAGAAACTACCAACATCAGTATGAAATCCCTGAACCAGTGGTTTGACACACCTTGACACAAATCTTCAATTAGCAATCAGTCCGCAAACCTTATAAAAACAGTGGAAGGTCTGTGTTGTTCTGTGCCAGCATAGATGGAGGAGGTCAATAGTGGCTATGTCTTATACTTACAATAGATTTGACTGTATTTTGGTTTACATGTGTTTTCTCTAATATTTACAGTATTTTTCTTACTATTGTCTGTTTTTTTTTACAGTAACAGTATTTCAGTTTTCAGCCACAGTTTGAAAAAAATTTTTATTAGCATTTATTATTCCGGATTCAATTGTTTACAAAAAGACAAAATTGACAGCCCAAATAGAAAGACAACAAATGGCATTGGCAATCGACTACAATGGCAAGCAATGATGCACTGATTCACACTGAGTTCTGTATTTTGTTGTCTATTCTGAAATTATTAATTGAAAGAGCTCATATACTTGTTTGCAAGTTGTATTGTTTAAAGGTAAAATTTGCTGGTGTTGCATATTTTAGTTTTTTACACGGTTAGAGCATTTTGCAAGAAAAATGTGTCATTTCAGCCTGATCTCACGAGGAAACGTAAGTATTTTACGTTTTGTCAGTTTAGTGGCTAATTCGTACGAATTTGTACAAGTTCAGTTGTATGAAAATGTACGATTTTAAAAAGAAGGCGTGGCACCTAACCCCACCTCTAACCCCAACCGTCATTGGGTGATGAGCAAATTGTACTAATTTGTACGAATTAGATCGTACGAATTCATACGAATTAGCCACTAAATCAAAAAGTTACAAATTGCCGTGAGATTGTGTTGGTTATTTTGACCATGAGGGCCACTGTTTAGGCATGTGTGTTAACTGTTTTGAAAATGTGTAGTTTCAGTTGATGGCTGCATCAAAGCAACCAAGAAAAACTGTAACAATATTTTACTTTTCAGCCACAATTTGAAATATGTCATGAATTCAATATGAAATTGTTCAAAGCATTTCTTATTCTAGATCCAATTTATTGCAAAAAAGACAAATTTGACAGCCCAAATAGAAAGACAACAAATGGCATTGGCAATCGGCTACAATGGCAAGCAATGATGCACTGATTCACATGAAGTTCTGTATTTTGTTTTCTATTGTAAAATGATTAATTGAAAGAGCTCATATACTTGTTTGCAAGTTCTATTGTTTGAAGGTAAAATTAGCTTTTGTTGCATATTTAATGTGTCATTTTGACTATGAGGGGCACGGTTTAGGCCTGTGTGTTAACTGTTGTGAAAATGTGTAGTTTCTGTTGACGGCTGGATCAAAGCAACCAAGAAAAACTGTAACAGTATTTCAGTTTTCAGCCACAATTTGAAATATGTCATGAGGTCAATATGAAATTGATCAAAGCAATTATTATTCAAGATCCAATTCTTTGCAAAAAGGCAAACTGGACAGTCCAAATAGAAAGACAACAAATGGCATTGTCAATCGGCTACAATGGCAAGCAATGATGCACTGATTCACACTAAGTTCTGTATTTTGTTGTCTATTGTGAAATGATTATTTGAAAGAGCTCATATACTTGTTTGCAAGTTCTATTGTTTGAAGGTAAAATTTGCTTTTGTTGCATATTTTAAATGTTTTAACACGGTTAGAGCATTTTGCAAACAAAATGTGTCATTTTGACTATGAGGGCTGCTGTTTAGGCATGTGTGTTAACTGTTTTGAAAATGTGTAGTTTCAGTTGACCGCTGCATCAAAGCAATCAAGAAAAGCTGTAACAGTAATTCAGTTTTCAGCCACAGTTTGAAAAAATGTCATGAATTCAATATAAATTTAATCAAAGCATTTCTTATTCTGGATCCAATTCTTTGCAAAAAAGGCAAATCTGACAGCCCAAATAGAAAGACAACAAACGGCATGGGCAATCGGCTACAATGGCAAGCAATGATGCACTGATTCACACTAAGGTCTGTATTTTGTTGTCCATTGTGTAGTGATTGATTAAAAGACCTCATATACTTGTTTGCAAGTTGTGTTGTTTGAAGGTAAAATGAGCTTTTGTTGCATGTTTTAAATGTTTTGACACTGTTAGAGCATTTTGTAACATTTTGCAAACAAAATGTGTCATTTTGACCATGAGCGCCACTGTTTAGGCCTATGTGTTAACTGTTTTAAAAATCTGTAGTTTCAGTTGATGGCTGCATCAAAGCAATCAAGAAAAACTGTAGTGCAAATTTTTTTTAATAAATAAACGACATAAAACATTGCCGCATTCTGCATCATGTCTGATTCATTCCAGTAACATATATTGCAGTTATAAACAATATATATTGTAATTATAAACAGAGATGTATCCTTGTTTTACACAAGAAAACACTGTGTAATGCTAAATGTTGTTAGTGTTTTTTAGGTTATTGTTTTGTAGGTGACAAAGTGTTTGTCGACTGTCAACCTTTGCTAGTGTTCTGGAACAATGAATTTATTTGAGACCTAAATAAAGTGTTTTGGCAGTTGTAGTGCATTTTGAATGTGAGATGAACTGCTTTGCCAAGCTAAAAGTCGGATAGGAAAATTGTGTGAAGGGTTTTGCAAAACTGACCTAAGTATTGAGAAATGTCTCCTAGTGTCTGTAAAAAACTGTAATTTATATCACACAAATCTTCAATTAGCAATCAGTCAGCAAACCTTATAAAAACAGTGGAAGGTCTGTGTTGTTCTGTGCCAGCATGGATGGAGGAGGATAATAGTGGCTATGTATACCCACAATAGATTTGACTGTATTTTGGTTTACATGTCTTTTCTCTTATATTTACAGTATTTTATTACTTTTGTCTGGGGTTTTTGTTGTTGTTGTTTTTTTACAGTAACAGTATTTCAGTTTTCAGCCCCAGTTTGAAAAAAATGTGATGAATTCAATATAAATTTACTGTAATCAAAACATTTCTTATTCTGGATCCAATTCTTTGCAAAAAGGCCAATTTGACAGCCCAAATAGAAAGACAACAAATTGTTACCTTGAAATTATAAGGTTCTATCTGCGCTCTGAATGATTTTGAGATATTGAGCTTCAAAGTTTTTGCATTCCATAGCGAACAGTATGTGTGTGACATTTGTTTTTTACTGTAAATAAAAAGTCTTGAATTGCAAAGAACTTCCTTCCAAAGAAAAACATCCTATAATGTAAATAAGTTGTCATTTAATAAAAATATGTCAATAACTCAATTTTGACAAAAAAATGTCAGATTGAACCTTATAATTCTAAGGTGAAGAAATGGCATTGGCAATTGGCTACAATGGCAAGCAATGGTGCAGTGATTCACACTGAGTTCTTTATTTTGCATTTTGTTGTCCATTGTGTAGTGATTGATTAAAAGAGCTCATATACTTGTTTGCAAGTTGTGTTGTTTGAAGGTAAAATGAGCTTTTGTTGCATATTTCAAATGTTTTGACACAGTATGTGCATTTTGCAAGCAAAATATGTAATTTTGACCATGAGCGCCGCTGTTTAGGCCTGTGTGTTAACTGTTTTGAAAATGTGGAGTTTCAGTTGACGGCTGCATCAAAGCAATCGAGAAAAACTGTAATACGCATGCCTGTGTGAGAAACCTTAAAATTTTACATTGGTCAAAACAAATATTTCTCAGTTGACCTCTTAATCAAAAAATTTATATTTAACTATGTTTTGAATTTAAAACATATAACTTAAAAATAAAACAAAAATATTAAACTGAAATGAAAGATACATTTTTTATTGGAAATTACTTTTTGAGTTTTGAAACATTATAGAAATAGTACACAGTACACTGTTAACACATACAACTGGTATGTATATATATATATATATATATATATATATATATATATATATAGAGAGAGAGAGAGAGAGAGAGAGAGAGAGAGAGATTATTATAAGATAGATAATTATTTTGTTAAGGGTTGAATAAATTCTAAATTGTTTAATATCTATTTAATAAATCAGGTTTTATAGGGTTAATGAATTAAATGTAGCCTCTTAACAGGCTCTCTGCATTTCACTTGTTCTTTGTGTGCATGTGTACAAAGATATGTCAAGATCTACACTATAGCCAGTAATAACAAAGTACTCTGAAAAGCATTTTGCACCAGTGCTCTGACTCACTCTCTAATCTAATGAATGTGATTTCCAGATTCCAGACATCTGTGACTAATCTAGGCAGAAAACATTAGGTTCAGATTCCAGATTGGGAAACCCAGAGGGAATTTTATGTACACAAGTGTTATGTACAAAACTTTGTATTTAAGGTTCTGTTTATAATTGTTTACTCAAAAACTTTGAAGATGAGGTTAAAGCATTCACACTGGCATATAGAGAAATCAGAAAGTTTGGAAGGGGTTTTAAAGAGATTGGATTTATAGGTTGAGCATGCTTGTACTACTTTTTCCATAAAAGAACAGTTTAAAAATGTTAATAACTTGTGATTTGATGACTATTTTGTAGAATGATAAAAAGGCCAAGGCCAAGCCACACACACTGTAACAGTATATAATTTAAAATACTTGCTCATTTGCCTTGAAATTAAGTTGTATCTTCCCTACAGTTTGGCAAAAACCTGAGTGTACATACATTGTAGGATATAAAAACTTACAGCTGGAGAGACAAGGTTTTTTACATGCTCGTTCTGTGCGTGTGTGTCTAACAGGTGTCATCCTGAAGGATTATTGTTATAAACAGATTTTTGCTTTGCTCTACTAACCCTTGTCTGACTTAGTTGATTAAGCAGATTCAGATCCATGACACACTTATCAGAGGTAAAATAAAAAAATGAAATCATGAAATACAAGGAAATGTCAGATGTGTGTTCCTAATCTGTGTACAACATAAAACATTCCTAAATTTATTTTGTTTGTTTAAATTCAGGCAGTTCATTTCGCTGTGGCAACCCCTGATGAATAAAGGGACCGAAGGAAGCCGAAGGAAAATTAATGAATGTTTAAATTCAGCCCATATTAATTGTTTGCAATCAGATATCTCTAAAAAATTGTGAATCCAAAAAATTTTTTTCAGTGTCATAGCTAAATTGGTCCCACGTTATATTAAGCAGCCTTCATTTCTACAGTACTTGCATGTAAATAAGTTATTTAGTATAATGCACTCATTGTGTACATGCTTTTACAATGTGATATATATATATAT
>CAIGQZ010010147.1:754103-777415 GCA_903798205.1 Danio tinwini
ATATATATATATATATATATATATATATATATATATATATATATATGATGTAATCTAATCTAAAAAATATACTTAAAAATAAAAAATAAAATTGTGAGCAATACACAAAATTTGTGAGCATATCATTCATTTTCTTTTTGGCTTAATCCCTTTATTAATCTGGGGTCGCCACAGCAGAATGAACAGTCAACTTATCCAGCATATGTTTTACGCAGCGGATGCCCTTCCACACATACATAGACACACAGAGCTACACTCTCATTTACACACATACACTATGGACAATGCTAGCTTACCCAATTCACCTATAGAGCATGTCTTTGCACTGGTGGGGGAAACTGGAGCACCCAGAGGAAACCCACGCGAACACGGGGAGTACATGCAAACTCCACACAGAAACGATGCTGAGCTAGCCAAGGCTTGAACCAGCGACCTTCTTGCTGTGAGGTGATTGTTCTACCCACTGCACCACCGCATCACCTATAGCATACCAAAAAATTGTAAAAAAAACTCAACAGTTTCACTTTAGGGCACATTGTGTCAAAGCCAGTTCCTGGAGGGCTGCAGCTCTGCACAGTTTAGTTTCAAAATAAACACACCTGATCAAACTAATTGAGTCCTTCAGGCTTGTTTGATACCTACAGATGTGTTGAAGCAGGGCTGGAACTAAACTCTGCAGTGCTCTGGCCCTCTAGGAATTGACTTTGACACCTCTGCTTTAGGGCAAGGGTCACCAACCCTGTTCCTTGAGAGCTTTCGTTTTCAGTCGCAACCCTGACCAAACATACCTGTCTATAATTAGCAAGTGCAGCTTCAAGCTGCGGTCACACTGCACTTTTCTCCTCTTCCATTTATATGCACGTGAATGCCTCAGACCGGAAACGCAATCTCGTGCGACAAGTTTCGCAGTTCGCTGTGTTGTAAAGTTCAAGCTTGGTGAACTCTGACCTGCGAAAACACATCACTTGATTGCGTGAGACTTAAACGGGATGCACGTGTAAATTATCCTCCCCCTACATCCGGGCCAATAATCACTAACTACAGTTATAGCATAAATTTATTATAAATGTGGTTTGTTTTCACAGTTCATTTAATTTTGATATAACATATTTTTAATCACAATTATAGGGTAGATGATAACAGGGAATAATTCATAATCATAATTCAAATAAAAATACAGACAAATAGTTTTTTGTGGAGGTTGAAACAATTATAATTGTTGCAAGCATTCCAATCTCACTTCATCAGAGAGCCAAATCCCCATCACCTGGACACACCTCATCGAAGCTGATCATGGCCACCGGCATTGCATCGAAAGGGAGAAGGGTCTGGCTGCAGACTTGATGCAATCTCAGACCGGTGCAATCTCAGCCGCACATGCGCATTCAGAGTGATGCAATCTCAGCCGGACATGTGCAATCAGACAGCACTCAGCCGCACATGCGCACGCGGGCACGCTTTCGCTTTCTGTAAGACAAATGCTTCACGACACGTAAGCTCACTCGTACTGTAAGTATATTTTTTTAATTCGCAATGTGTTTAAATGTGTTGTTTTTAATTATTGTGTGAATATTTTTAAAAACGATCATGATATGAGTCTGATATATCCTGCACACAGGCCTCAATGTCATTCATGTGTTTTGAGATAAAGTAAACAGTTTAGCGATTGCTAGCTTGTTGATAGTAAATTCATTTATTCATAAGATTAAATAGCATAACATATACAGGAAGATTGCATTAGATAACGTCAGTTCATACATTAGTTAACACGAATTTACCATGAACAACAAATATGTTTAGCGTTAATTAATCCTTGTTAATGTTAAATAAACATATGCATTAGTTAAAAAGTTTCTCATTGTTGTATTGTATCTCTTTACATTAACAGCTTAACATTATTCGCTAATGTTTACTTAAAGACTAATGTATTTGTTCATTGATTAAATAACATGACTAAACAATGAACAACACATTTATTCAGTAATACTAAATCATTGTTAACGTAAATTTATACATGTGTTACTTAATGCAGTTAACATGAACACATAATGAACAATGACTCAGGTTCAGCACTCCTCAGATGCTCACATCTACACTCCTCAGACATCCATTTTTGCACTCATCAGACATCAACATCTACACTCATCAGACGTCCACATCTACACTCCTCATGCTGTGTTCACACCAGATGCGAAAGAAGCATCAAGCGCGAGTGATTTACATGTTAAGTCAATGCAAACGCGCGAATAGACATCCTGTGGCTCGATACACGCGAATGGTGCATATTCATATTAGCGTTGATTGTGACAGAAGCATTATAAATCATAATAAATCATTAATTCATTCATTTTCTTTTTAGCTTAGTCCCTTTATTAATCTAGGGTCGCCACAGCGGAATGAACCGCCAACTTATCCAGCATATGTTTTATGCAGCGGATGTCCTTCCAGCTGCAACCCTGAGAGGATTTCCTCTCAGGATGGCGCCGCGGATGGCTGCCTCGGTGTGGAGCTCTCCAGTGTTTTCACTATTTCTGTTAGTCTGTCCTGTTTTATGTTTATCAAACATGATCAGTTATACCAGGGATGAGCTGCTGAACATTTGGCAGTGCACATCAACTAATCACCAACTGGATTTTGATTTCTCTGGCGTTTTGCGGAACATTGTCATCGGCGGAGCAGCTGCTTTGTGGAAGAAATACAAGAGCCAGCGCGGCTTCAGAACAGCGCTGCCTAGCATCCATCTAGCGAATCTCCGCTCGCTTCCTAACAAAATGAACGAACTACTTCTGCTCTCACGCGAAAACAAGAACTTTAACAACTCTGCTGCGCTGTGTTTCATAGAAACCTGGCTGAACGAAGCCATTCCGGACAGCGCATTACACTTACCGGACTTTCAGCTGTACAGAGCAGATCGCGATACGGAGTCAACGGGCAAAACACGCGGTGGTGGGACATGCTTTTACATCAACAGGAGATGGTGTACGGATGTAACTGTGTTAAAGAAGATGTGCTGTCCTGATGTGGAAGCGCTTTTCATTAACTGTAAGCCGTTTTATGCACTGCGGGAGTTTTCCTTGTTCGTTCTCGTCGGTGTTTACATTCCACCACAAGCACACGTGAGGACTGCGTTACAACAGCTGTCTGATCTGATCACAGAGACTGAACAACGACACCCGGACTCTGCTTTTATCATTCTCGGTGACTTTAATCAGGCAAAACTCACACATGAGCTGCCTAAATTCAAACAGCACATCACATGCCCCACCAGAGACAATAACATTTTGGATCATTGCTACACCACAATAAAGGATGCATATCGCTCTGTCGCCAGAGCAGCTTTAGGACTCTCCGACCACTGCCTGGTTCATCTTATACCAACTTACAGGCAAAAACTTAAAACTACTAAGCCAGTATTAAGGACTGTTAAGAGATGGACCAACGACACAGAGCAGGTCTTACAGGCCTGTTTTAATGCACTGATTGGAGTGTTTTTGAAGCTGCAGCCACCGACCTAGACAAGTTCACAGAGACTGTAACATCATACATCAGTTTCTGTGAGGAGTTATGCATCCCTACAAGGACCTACTTATCATTTAACAATGATAAACCATGGTTTACACCAAAACTTAGACAGCTTCGTCATGAAAAAGAGGATGTCTACAGGAGCGGGGACAGGATTTTATACAATCAGGCCAGGAACACACTGACAAAGGAGATTGGTGTGGCCAAGAAAAGCTATGCCAAGAAGCTGCAAAACCAGTTTTCTGCCAACGACCCTGCATCAGTGTGGAAAGGCCTGAAAGACATCACGAATTATAAAACGCCATCCCCCAGTATCGACAACAACGAACATCTTGCAAATGAGCTGAATATTTTCTATTGTAGATTTGACACCTCTGACCAGACACCTCACACCCACCCGGATCATCTCCCTACACAGCCATCAACATCTCCAGCCATCTCCCTCTCCCCCCCTGCACTTCAGATCAGTGAGGATAATGGGCATCAGATCCTCAGTAAACAGCCATCAGCACCTCCAGCCATCTCCTTCTCCACCCCGGCACTTCAGATCAGTGAGGATAATGTGCGTCAGATCTTCAGTAAACAGAGGAGACGAAAAGCACCAGGTCCAGATGGTGTTTCACCAGCCTGTCTGAAAACTTGTGCGGACCAACTGGCTCCCATTTTCACACAGATCTTCAACAGATCACTGGAACAGCGCAAAGTTCCATCCTGCTTCAAATGCTCCACCATCATCCCAATACCAAAGAAACCAAAGATCACAGGACTCAATGACTACAGACCTGTTGCCTTAACATCTGTGGCCATGAAGTCATTCGAAAGACTGGTGCTAGCTTATCTGAAGGACATCACTGGACCTTTGCTGGACCCCCTGCAGTTTGCCTATAGAGCAAACCGGTCTGTGGATGATGCAGTCAACATGGGACTGCATTATATCCTAGAACATCTGGACAAACCAGGGAACTACGCAAGGATACTGTTTGTGGACTTCAGTTCTGCCTTTAACACCATCGTCCCATCACTGCTCGAGAACAAACTGACCCAGCTGTCTGTCCCTAGCTCTGTCTGTCAATAGATCACCAGCTTTCTGACAGATAGACAACAGCTAGTCAGAATGGGAAAAAACACATCCGACAGCCGCACTATCAGCACTGGTGCCCCCCAGGGATGTGTTCTCTCCCCACTGCTCTTCTCCCTGTACACAAACGACTGCACTGCAAAAGACCCCTCCATTAAGCTCTTGAAGTTTGCGGATGACACTACTGTTATCGGCCTCATCCGGAACGGTGATCAGTCTGCATACAGACAGAAGGTGGAGTGGCTGGCTTTATGGTGCAGATACAACAACCTGGAGCTGAACACGCTCAAAACAGTGGAGATGATAGTGGACTTTAGGAGAAACCCCCCTGCACTCCCCCCACTCACCATCATGAACAGCACTGTGGCTGCAGTAGAGTCATTCAGGTTCCTGGGCACCACCATCTCTCAGGATCTGAAGTGGGACATTCACATAGTCTCTATTGTAAAGAAAGCCCAGCAGAGACTGTACTTCCTTCGTCAGCTGAGGAAGTTCAACCTGCCACAGGAGCTGCTCATACAGTTCTGCTCAGCTGTCATCCAATCCATCCTCTGCACTTCAATCACCATCTGGTTAAGCTCAGCTGCCAAAACCAACCTTCGTAGACTACCGCGAATAGTCCGGACTGCTGAACGAATCACTGGCACTACCCTTCCCACACTTCAAGAACTGTACTCTTCCAGAGTGAGTAAAAGGGCTTGTAAAATCATTCTGGACGCCTTACACCCAGCACACTACCTGTTTGAACTGTTACTGTCTGGTCGGTGCTACAGAGCACCAAGCACAAAAACAGCCAGACACAGGAAAAGTTTCTTTCCTCAGGCCATCTACCTCATGAACAGTTAAATATTTCCCTACTGTGCAATAAACGTGCAATACTTTCTCATACACACTTGTACACAGCACCTTATAACCTGTATATTTACAGCATATCTGTACATACAATTCAACATCCAGATCTTTTTGACTGACTGCATCTCTGTTTAATGTTTAATGTTTATTGCCTTTTCTTTATTGTATTTAATTTTGTGTTGTCACTCGTCACTTTATGTACACTGGAAGCTTCTGTTGCCAAAACAAATTCCTTGTGTGTGTGAAGCACACTTGGCAATAAAACTGATTCTGATTCTGATCACTGGGAAACATCCATACACTGTTAAAAAAATCTGTTACATTTACGGAAAAATACCAGCAGCTTTGGTTGCCAAAATTTTTCCGTAAAAAATATGGATGTTTTTAGAACTGTTTAAATTTACGGAAAATAGCCGTATTTCAAGAACTGATACAATTTTTAGTTCACAAAAACATAGCTTAGTGCATAAAAAACATAAAGTCATTCAATGCACTAATGTGTTCATGTGTGTTTATAATTAGCAAACAGATATTTACTGCATTAGTAATTACACAGTTACATTTAAACAAAAGAAGAGGCAGCATAACATCAAATACTTTTAGTTCATCTTGGACTTGTGCCCAGATACTACTATCCTCCACAATGGTGACACAAAAACGTTTTACAGTAGTTTGCTGTTTTTTTTTTTCTCTCTTAATTTTACAGTAAAATACAGGCAGCTGTGGTTGCCAGTAATCTACTGTTTTTAACATTTTATGGTCGTAAATTCATTTTACAGAATATTTCCGTTAAAAATACATTCCACAGTCTGTATTTTTTATCAAACACATTTAACCTCTTAAATCCCAGAGCAAAATCCTCACTAGTGTACTCACTACAGAGGGTTGAACACTCAGTGATGATGTTAATGAGATAATTAAGTGTCTAATTAAAGGAGGATTAAGAATTATTGATGAACAACTGTTAACAAGCAGAATCACTGAAGGAAAGAAAAACACAAAATACAGCCAAAACCAAAGATGAAATCAACTGAGAATAAAACTCTAAATAAAATAATAATTAATAAAAATAAAACAAATTACACAATAAAACTGTAATTTCTCAAGATCTTAGCAGAGATCATTAAACAACTCCACAAACATCAGGAGCTTCACTTATTATTGACCTTTGACTTTATTTCTGTCACATGAACAAAAGCTCTTAATGAAATTTCTGTTGCTCATTTGAAGTCACCATAATGGAGGACAGAGTCTGCTTTAGTTGGGCTCTTCAACTATTTCTTCTGACACTACTCTTTAGTTTGACTGCTGCGAATTAATTGTGTTATTTGTATATAGTATGAAAGGACAAAAGAAAAACAAAATCTGATAGAATTAATGTTGATAACAAAAGCACCTTCACCTGCTTGTGCCCTCATTGAATATCCTGTTAGTTATAAGTGAGAAATGAATACCACATGTAAAGGAGACCACTTGATCTACAGCAGCTGATGTATACCAGCATAAATGTATACCAGATGTATACCAGATCTAAATTCACCATTAACAATGAGTATGTTTGATGTATAGCAGAATTTAAAAACACATCAACAATTATTCTTTGAATCTCAACAATAGTGATAAATAAAAAATAGAAAATCTAATAAAAATCAACTTAGAACAATAAAAAGAATCTACTGAAATATTACACCTGAAGAACAATATAAAATAAAGGAAATAGATTGTAAGAACTTTAAGCTGCATAATATATTCATGCTGCAATGCATGCTGGGATATTTGTACTATGCTTGCACCCAGCATGCATTGCAGCATGAATAAATTAAGCAGCTTTTTTTTAGCAACCATGCTTGAGGTTCATATCCTGATTCTTGATGTCTGTGTGTCATTATAAGCTGCTAGTGATTGCAAGGTTTTGCTCAATAAACTAATTACATTTTAATTTCTTATAAATTTTTGGTGAACCTCCATGGGAAACTGTAACATATCCCAAACAAAATCAAATAATTCTGTTTTCTGTGACTGAACTTATAAAATACTAGAAATTATGTCTGTAGTGATCAAGTACTCAGTATAGTGTCTCATTGCCTTTCTTGCTATAACTGATGAGTTTCAGAAACACAGTTACAACAGCCAAAGGAACATTAAGCCAAAAAAAATAAAAATTAAGGTTCAAGAGCCCAACGAAAGCAGCCTCTGATCTCCATAATGGTGAGGTCAAATGAAATATTTTCAATAAAAAATATAAACCTCTGTTAATTATCAAATATTCTTGCAGATATGAGAGAACTGAAGTCAAAGTGTAATCAGTGAAGCTGCTAATGCTGTTAATGTTTAATCCTCTGTTTTAATTCAGTTGGTTTGGTGTGAGTCTGTAGTTTTATTTCTTGTTCTTTCCTTAAGTGATTGGGCTTGTTAACAGCAGGTGTCCATCATTGTCTGAATTCATTCATGTGTGGTCATTCACGTTGTCTAGTGGACCTAACTAATTGACTAATTTAGGGACTAGTGAATGAGGGTGTGTGGTGAGATTTCAGACACTCTGATTAATTTCTCGAAAACAAAGGTTTAATCTGTTACAGCTATTTTCCGTATTTTGTACAGAAATGAGCCATTAATCATTTAACAGGTTTTCACTGTAGATTGTACAGACTTTTACTGTTAAAATCACGAACATTTTTTACAGTGTACACACATTCACACACACACTTGTACTGTATGGACAATTTAGCTTACCCAATTCACCTATGCCACGTCTTTGGACTTGTGGGGAAACCGAAGCACCTGGAGGAAACCCACGCCAACACCGGGAGAACATGCAAAATTTACACAAAAACGCCAACTGACCCAGCTTGAACCAGCGACCTTCTTGCTGTGAGTTGAACATGCTACCCACTGCACTGTGATTAGAAATCATTATAAATAAAATTCTCTATTTGAAAGTTTTAAATACATTTATGGTGACGCGGTGGTAGGTAGTGATGACGTCTCACAGCAAGAAGGTCGCTGGTTCGAGCCTCGGCTGGGTCAGTTGGCGTTTCTGTGTTGAGTTTGCATGTTCTCACCGTGTTGGTGTGGATTTCCTCCGGGCGCTCCGGTTTCCCCCACAGTCCAAAGACATGCAGTAAAGTGGAATTGGGTAAGCTAAATTGTCTGTAGTGTATGAGTGTGTATGGATGTTTCCCAGTGATGGGTTGCAGCTGGAAGGGCATCTGCTGCGTAAAACATATGCTGCATAAGTTGGCGGTTCATTCCGCTGTGGTGACCCCTGATTAATAAAGGGACTATGCTGAAAAAAATTAATGAATGAAATACATTTATTGTGTTTTTCTTTCTGCAATAAAGGAATATAAACAGGTCCTTATTAATCATTTAATAAGTCATACAGTTTTATATGTCTGTTTAGTTTGCAATGAAGAAATATAAATGGGTGTTTCTTTCAATTTCAACGTAGTTAATAAACATAATTCAACTAAAATATTTTCTAGCTGTAGCATGTGTTAACATAAAAGTTTTAAATACTGTAATATAAATGGCATATTACTGTACTACTGAATGGTAAAGCGCTATAACGAGTCTATATAAATATTGTTTTATGTGGGAGGAATGTGTAGAAATGATTTATTTAGTAGTGCATAAACATTAATATGTCATGCATTTTGCCAATATAAACACATTTTAGACATGTGAAGTAATAAGTTATTAAGACAATATTAGAAATGCCTATCAGCTATTTTAAATAAAATCCTGGCCGCAACCCGAATTTTTTTATAATAGGAGTTTACAGGCTACCTCGTGACATAATTATGTGTATAAATACATAGGTAATTCTTTTGTCTGTCGTACCTTTAGTATTTTTGTCTTTGACCCTCCGCAACTTGCGCGTGCACGAGAATACACATTCAAATGCGCATGAGCGGCTGAGATTGCATTACTCTGAATGCACATGTGTGGCTGAGATTGCACCGGTCTAAGATTGCATCATGTCTGCAGCCAGACTCTTTTGACCTTCCAGAAGCTTCCCTCGTGCACTACTTACCTTATGACTTGCACTGCTTCTTGAACACTTGTAAATAAATCACCTCCGGGGCTTTTGTGTACATCGGTCCAGTCTTGCATTGTGTTTTGTTCCTCTCGCCACACAATCTAAGTGATTTTTCTGTAATATTCAAGAATACGGACATGCAAGTAAAATCCGTCACATACTTATGCTAAATGAAGAGAGGCTATATCATTTCACTTCATTCAACTCCTCTGTCCACTCATCTTTTACTTGCGTCCTTCCTTTGAATCCTGAAGGGTGAAGCAAAGGCGAAAGGAAAGGAAGCAAGGAGAGGAAACAAGGATGCACAATTTACAGGTTTATTTTTATTTTATTTCAGTTAAGTCATTTTTAACAATTCTAGTCTTTTGATCTTATTTTGTTTTGTGCTTTTCTCTACAGTTTAACATTTCCTTTTTTTTCTTTTTTTATTTTTAGCTTAGTGTATGTTTTTAGTTTCTCTCCTTTGTTTGTCCAGTCCATTGATTCTGTCCAGCCCTACCTATTGAGTCCTTGGCTGCTGGTATCTCTGCCACACTTTTACCAGTTCAAGTTACAATTCAGAGACTACTACCCTCCATCGACGGTGCTGTTCTGTGCCTCATCCAAGGACTTTACCACCTTCAGCCTGTCCTGGTCATCCCTGTTCTGTTTCCCAGCCAATTGCCATCTGTTACTGCCATCCACACCATTCTGGGCTCTCCTCTATTACCCAACTTCACCTGTTTGACTGTTTGCCACATAATCCCTGTTTCCCCTAAAACCCCTTTAACTTCATTATTTGTTTGGGTCCTTCCAAATCCCTGATATTTTGAAAGTCTAAACCTGATGAACTGCACCTCCCATCTGCGGTTTCACTTTTCCCAAGAGACTCTTGAGACTGTAAAGGCTGAATTACATATAAAGCATCCAACAGGAAGTGGCATCACACAGACAGCCAAACTTCAACAGCTCTCAGCCAAGTTCACGTATGATAAAACAATGAATCTTCAAACAAGCAACGTAAAGCTGCTTTCACTTCTGTTTCTTACACTGCACTGTAAGTCTTTTAAACTTAAATCTGATGTTTATATAAACATATTGCTGATTTAATTTTTGTTTTCAGGATAATGAATGAATGAATGAATGAAATAATAAAGCTTTCATAACCAAACACAAATAATATTAAGAATATTCATGATTGTTTAACTATATTTCATGATTATTGACATGATTATTCATTACAAAATCAAAGGAACAACACAATATAAATAGTTGCTAGTTAGTCTAATACAGTACACGTATCATTTTTGGATTGTTTTTTTAAGAACGTAAACTTGTTCTAACATGTACAGCTACTGTAAGTTGTAAAGCTGTCATTACTTGGATTTCCCATATATGTAATAATGTTTATATAGTGTAAAATATAACAATTTCAGCATTGTTGTGATCTACAAGTATTTTCTTTTTATTTTGGATTACATTATGGTATCTTGATGTCTGTTCTGTCAACTTTGATGTTTAAAATATAACTCTACAGTTGATCAAAGTGACGTTTAATGTATAAATATAATGAAATATACAGAAGTAAGTCTGTACAAGACAAAATGTACTGGCAGTTTATTACAGCTTTTGTACCATAATATACAACACCAAGCCAGAAAATATATCAATTTAAACTACTAAAAATGTTAATAAAAGTCCCTTTTAATGTTAAAAGTTGTTGCAAAAAACATCAAGGTCCCATAATGCAATTTAAAGCATGAATAAACGAGGGGAAAATTATAAAAATATCAATTACAAAATACAAAAAAATGCTAATTTATGGATATTTTTACAGTGTACTGGCTGTATACTTTATCCTCCTACCCTCAAAGAAAACAATCTGCATCTTTACATTTTAAAAACATTGATTTATACAGTATGCTGTTTTCTCTCTTGGAAAAAAAATGTCAACATTGGGATGTAAAAATACAGGATACGCCCCTCCCAACTGAAACCTACCTAGTAAAACTTCCAAAATATGCCCGCAAACTCATTAATCTTTTCATTATTCATTAATTTATTTTCTTTTTCGGCTTAGTCCCTTTATTTATCTGGGGTCACCTCAGCTGAATGAACCGCCAACTTATCCAGCACATGTTTTACGCAGTGGATGCACCTTCAGCTGCAACCCATCATTGGGAAACATCCATACACACTCATAAACATCCATACACACTCATACAATTTGGACAATGTAGCTTACCCACCAACCTGTATACCAAGTCTTTGGACTGTGGGGTAAACCGGAACACATGGGAGAACATGCAAACTCCACACATAAATGCCAGCTGACCTAGCCGAGGCTTGAATCAGCGACCTTCTTGCTGTGAGGCGATCGTGCCACCCACTGCCCCACCGTAATGCCCATATGTTCATTAAGAGCAGTTAAATTGTATTGAAGACTAGTTGAAACCACACACTGTTTAAAAAAATCTGTTAAATTCACGGAAAAATACCGGCAGCTGTGGTTGCCAGAATTTTTCCATAAAAAATACGGAAGTTTATAGAACTGTTTAAATTTGCGGAAAATAACCATATTTCATGAACTGATACGATGTTCAGTTCACAAAAACATTGCATAAGTAATGCATAGTGCATAAAAACGTAAAGTCATTCAATGCACTAATGTGTTCATGTGTGTTCACAAGTAACAAACAGATATTCACTGCATTAGTAACTACACAGTTACCTTCAAACAAAAGAAGAGGCAGCATAACATCAAATACTTATAGTTCATCTTGGACTTGTGCCCAGATACTACTATCCTCCACAATGGTGACACAAATAAATTTTAATGTATTTTGCTGTTTTTTTTTTCTTCTTGATTTTACGGTAAAATAACGGCAGCTGTGGTTGCCAGTAATCTACTGTTTTTAACATTTTACGGTCGTTAATTCAGTTTACAGAATATTTTCGTTAAAAATACATTCCACAGTTTGTATTTTTTATCGAACACATTTAACCCCTTAAATCCCAGAGCAAAATCCTCACTAGTGTCCTCACTTCAGAGGGTTGAACACTCAGTCAGTGATGAAGTTAATGAGATAATAATTTGTCTAATTAAAGGAGGATTGAGAATTATTGATGAACAACTGTTAACAAGCAGAATCACAGAAGAAAATAATACACAAAAAATTACAGCCAAAACCAAAGATGAAATCAACTGAAAATAAAACTCTAATAATTAATGAAAATAAAACAAATTACACAATAAAAATGTAATTTCTCAAGATCTCAGCAGAGATCATTAAACAACTCCACAAACATCAGGAGCTTCACTTATTACTGACCTTTGACTTAATTTCTGTCACGTGAACAAAAAAAATGAAATTTCTGTTGCTCATTTGAAGTCACCATAATGGAGGACAGAGTCTGCTTTAGTTGGGCTCTTCAACTATTTATTCTTACACTATTTAATCTGCTACAATTAATAGTGTCAATCACACAATTTGTATAGCATGAAAAGCCAAAAGAAATAAGTCAATAATAAGTCTGATAAAATTAACCAGACATCAAAAGCATCTTCACCTGTTTGTGCACTCATTGAATATCTTGATAGTTACAGGTGAGACATGAATACCACATATAAAAGAAACCATTTGACCTACAGCAGCCAATGACTGTTTACCCGGTCTAGATACACCATCAACAATGAGAATGTTTGACCAATAGCAGAACTTAAAAACACGCAGACATCAACATTTAGTCTATGAATCTCAACAATGGTGACAAACAAAAAATAAAAATCAACCCAGAACAATACTAAACAATCTACTGAAATATTACACTCCAAAAACAACATAAAAGAAAGTAAAAGAAAGAAAATTGTAAGACCTTTAAGCTGCATAATATATATTTATGGTATTTTTGTACTATGCTGGCACCCAGCATGCATCGCAGCATGATTGAATTAAGCAGCTTTTTTTTCTTAGCAACCATGGTTGAGGTTCATATCCTGATTCTTGATGTCTGTGTGTCATTATGTGCAACTGAAAATCTCAAGGTTTTGTGTGAGAAACTAATAAACTTTCAATTTCTTACTAATTCCTTAATTGTTTGTTGAATCTACATGGGAAATTGTAACATGTCATGTACAATATCCAATAATACAGTTATCTAAGACTTAACTTATTAAATACTAGAAATTACATCTGTAACTTTCAAGTACACAGTTTCTCATTGCTTTTCTTGCTTTAACTGATAAGTGTCAGAAACACAGTTATAACAGCCAGAGGAACATTAAGACAAAACAGTGAAGGTTCAAGAGCCCAACTAAAGCAGCCTCTGATCTCCATGATGGTGAGGTCAAATGAAATATTTTCAATAAAAAATATAAACCTCTGTTAATTATCAAATATTCTTGCAGCTATGAGAGAATTGAAGTCAAACTGTAATCAGTGTAGCTGCTAATGCTGTTATTTAATGGAGTTGTTTAATCCTCTGTTTTAATTCAGTTGGTTTGGAAAGGGTGTCTTTATAGTTTTATTTCTTGTTACATGAATTCAATTTATATTCATTTCAACATGCTTTCAAGCCAATATAAAGCAAAAGCATAATTCTCTTGAACAGCTCTTGCAATTATATCACATTTGAGATCAGCTCTTTGATGCTACTCTCACTTTTCATAGAAATATTAAAAATACGGAAGAAATATGGGAAAATACCTAAATGGGATGTTAGTATGATAAAATGATAAAATACAGGAGAATCCTGGGAAAACAGAAGGGTTCCCTGCGGAAAAATCCAGCTTAAACCAGCCTAAGCTGGTTGGCTGGTTTTAGCTGGTCGACCATCCTGGTTTTAGAGGGGTTTTGGCCATTTCCAAGCTGGTTTCCAGTCATTTTCTCCCTGGTCTTAGCTGGTCAGGCTGGAAAAAGCTACCAGCTAAAACCAGCTATAATCAACTTGACCCAATAGTATCTGGATGCAGCCTTTATGATGCAAGCTGATGCAATCTCAGGCACAATGCACTCAATAGAGCTAGTGATGTCACTGTGATGGGTAAGGTTAGGGGTGGGGTTGGGTGAGCGCATTAAAAAGCATTGTATACAGCTCAGATTGCACTGCACCGAGTCTGCAGCCAGACCCCTCTTACTTGACCAGCCTGGTTTAAGCTGGACATAGCTGGTTTTGGCTGGGCTCTCAGTCTGACTAGGCTGGTTTCTAGCCATTTCCAGCCTGGTCTTAGCTGGTCAGGCTGGAAATGGCTAAACCCCCTCTAAAACCAGGCTGGTCAACTAGCTGAAACTAGCCAACCATCCTAGGCTGGTTTAAGCTGTTTTTTCAGCAGGGTTGATAGGTATTGCTATACTTGTGGGAACATTAAGGAACAAACATAATTATTTTACCATTCATATAATTTCAGGCTTTATGTGGAGGACTTCACTGACCATTTCTGTACAGCAGGGGCAAAATGTTACACTGAGCTGCCCACTGACGCCCAACAGCAGCAAGGGGGTTTTGAGCTGGTATAAACAGACTGCAGGTCAGGGGCTACGTATAATCCTCTCCTACAATATCACCAACACTTCAATTGTTCGCTATGGCATGGGTCTGGACAAGAGGAGATATGCTGTCTTAACCAGAGAAAGCTTAAACCCACGTCACTTTCTGCAAATCATCACAACTTTGCGAAATGACACTGGCACCTATTACTGTGGATTTTCAGACAAACAACAGATGCATATGTTGGACAAAAAGAATGTAAACGCTTGAGAGCTGCATTATATATTATCTTATTTCACTGTGCAAATGGACTTTACATTATTTATGGTGAACAAAAATAAACATGCTTTTTAAAATCTATATTGTGTATTAGTTTTTCCGTCAGTTTCTCTTTATTGAAAGCTGTCTTTTATTTAATGTTCAAATGTTTCTGGCTTGCATTTCAAAATCTGCAAACATTGTTGCAACTGGATTGAAAAGATCCCAGGAGATCAGTGCTGGCAGTGTTGTGATAGTACTGTATGTGCATCTGCCAGTAAACCAACGTCTCTTTCCTGTTTTTACATCTCTCCTAACTGAACAACAGTAAAAAAAAATGTTTTCAACACATCGTATCATCATAATAAGGGAAAAACAATATTCTCTTCTCAGGTTATAATGAAAAAAATGGGTAATCCAGTTAATTCATCTAAAAAAAAAAACAGTTATTATAGCTTTAATAGTTTAATTTTATACATATACACTACCGGTAAAAGGTTTGGGGTCAGTAGGATTTTTAAAATGCTTTAAAGCTTATCCTGCTCACCAAGGCTGCGTTTATTTAATCAAAAATACAATAAAAATTGTAAAACTGTGAAATGTTATTGCACTATAAATAACTGTTCATGTAGTTTATAATTTAATTTAATCATTTATTCCAGCGATTTTAAAGATGAGTTTTCAGCATTCCTCAAGTCTTCAGTTTGACATGATCCTTCAGAAATCACTCTAATATTAATATAATAATAATAATAATAATAATAATAATTATTATTATTATTCTTTTCTTTTTTATATTATTAATTGTAATAGTAATAAAAACAACAATGACTGGAGTAATAATTTAATTTGAAACTACATACAATAAGAAAGCAGTTATTTAAAATTTTAAAAAACATTTAACAGTTTCTTTACACATTTAATAAATGCCGCCTTGATGAACAGAATTAATATATTAAAAAAAAAAACCATGAAAAAAACCGACCCCAAACCTTTGACCATAAAACAACATTAGATACACTGTAAATATACATGAACGTGTTTTGTATTCTCTTTTTCTTTGTTTATTTATGATTTTTAAATGCATTGTGGGACCTTGACCTTTCTTCCAGTCATATATTGTGTATATAAGTTGTAAATACAGTAAAAATCTGGTAATAAACTTTTACTGTTATTTTATGAAATTATTTCTAAATATAATGTTTCTTTTTAAATGCATTGTGGGACCTTGATCTTTCTTACAACAACTTTTGATGTTAAAAATAATGAAAAAGTGACTTTTATTGACATTTTATTGATTTTTTTGATAGTTTGAAGTCATGTGTTGTGTATTTGAGTTGTAAATACAGTAACAATTTGGTAATAATCTTACTTTTACTGTAGCTTTATGGACTTATTTCTAAATATAACATTTCTTTTTTAAAATGCATTGTGGGACCTTGATCTTTCCTCCAAGACTTTTAATGCTGAAATTCTGAAAAAAATTACCTTTATTGACATTTTATTGACATTTTTGATAGTTTGAAGTCATAAATGGTGTATTTGAGTTGTAAATACAGTAACAAATCTGATAATAAACTTACTTTTTCAGTTATTTTAGACTTATTTCTAAATATAACATTTCTTATGCAAAATATTGTTTCAAACTACTAAATTATCAATAAAAGTCATGTTAAACTGCACAGATATTTTCCACATAAAATCAACAGTGCAGAAATGAAGGTCTCAATGTAATTCATAACCATGAATAAACACCTGTGAATCACAAAATATGTTAATTAACGGATATTGTTTAACAGATACTGCCTGCCCATCATTATTATTGTAAACAGAAGCTAAAACTGAAAAAAATTTCAGTACTTGAAATAAATGTTAACATAAAACATTAACATAAGCTAAATAAATAAATTACTTAAACTATAACTTAAATTGTAAAAAAACAAAACAAATACAATTTACTTAAAAAGTAATTTAAAACATATATATAAACCTTGTAATAAACTGCCAGTAATTTTTCTGTTATTTCGACTTGTTTCTCTCTATATTATTTCTTATATTATATGATTTCAAGTTTGTTAAACTGTAGAGTTGAATTTTCAATATCAAAAGTTGCAATTCACAACCATAAATAAACACCAAATACATATATTTTACAACGTAGACTGTAAATGTCATTATAATAAGATAGACAATCTGAAAAACACAATGTGACTATTTAATTATTATCATTTTTTTATGAATCATTTGGATAATTGCCTAAACCAAAATTAATTTAGCCTGTGATGTGGTGTTCAGCAGTGTAATGCTTGATTGCTTTTAAATGGACCATCTGCACAAAAGCACATGAGCACATGGGGCATTCTTCTCTTAACCGTTAACTTCTCAGGCTTTATAAAAGAGTCAGCACTGAAGCAAATTAAGCTTAACTGGCTCCAGAGGAAAACAAAATATTTTCCACCCTCACAATAAATAATACATTTAAAGAAAATAAAATTCAACACAACAGAAATGAATAAGGACAGAAAGTCAATTAGTGTGATTGCCATTATTGTTTCTCTTCTACTAAGGTAAGGTTTTAAAAACACCGTTAATTTAATATTTGTGTATGTGTGTAGCTCATAAAGTAAATTCTCTGTTACAGCATAGCTTTAAGTGAAAAGGACCAGATGAACCAGATGTTTAGCAGAGGACTTCGACTTATTGTAGAGGGTAAGAAGTGCTTTTAAAATTACATATTTGAGGTTAGAATGCTTTATAGACCTGAACTATGTACTGTGAAAATTATTTGATCAAAAAGTCATGACACCATAAGTTTTTAATTACTTTAACTTATTTAAATCAGTTTTAAAAAAATTTACTTCATGTTTTAATTCATGTAAATTTACTCGATTCAACTTGCAGAAACAAATTTATTACAGTTTGGTTTTTAGCGGTTTATAATCAATATGACAGCATGCATGCTTTTATGTTAATTTAACCTATATAAATAAGTTAACCCTATTTTAACGTATGTTTTTACATTATACAAGCTGTATGAAGCCAGTTAAATTTGCTTGTAACAATAATTTGATTCAGTTTAAAAATGCAAGGAAACTTTTTTTTAACAGGTCCTGCCGCAAAAGAAGCATTATTGACAGACCTCATATTTTGTGCACTACCTTTTATGGATTGAAAACAAATAATTTTTTCTATATGGTAATAACCAGGGCCTGGCAGAATCCGCAGACTTTTTTTGACATTTCTGTGCAGAATTTTGAAAAAACAAATAAACAAACAAACAAACAAAAAAGTGGACTTACACAGACGGATTTTAAGAGTATACTAACTAAAATCATAATAAAATAATAACTTTTAGAAGGTTTAAGGTTTACAACGCAAATCCATTTAGATCCACTAGTTTAATAAGCAAAACAAGCCTCTTATATAATAAATATACTGTGTATACAAAAAGTAAATACTACTTTATGAACTGTATTGTTAATAAATAAAAAAAACATTTGCATATTAGTCAGTAATATTTATGAAATAATATACAAAACTGAATAAATATATTTTTAACACATATTTATAATCTGCAGATTTATGGGCCTAGTAATAACAAATCACAAATAGTGATTAATGAATAATCTTAAAATCTTACAATTCTAATAAACAGGAAAAATCTAGAGAAAACAGAAAATATATAATATTGTGTTAAAATAAAATGTAACCAATTGTATGCATTATTATTCATTCATTCATTTTCTTTTTGGCTTAGCCCCTTTATTAATCAGGTGTGGCCACAGCGGAATGAATCGCCAACTTATCCAGCATATGATTTACACAGCGGATGCCCTTCCAGCTGCAACCCATCACTTAGAAACACCTATACACTCATTCAAACAAATACACTGCGGACAATTTTGGCAGCAATTCACCTATAGTGCATGTCTTTAGACTGTGGGGTAAACCGGAGCACCCGGAGGAAACCCACATGAAACATGGGGAGAACATGCAAACTCCACATCGGAAATGCCAGCTGGCCCAGCCAAGACTCGAATCAGCAACCTTCTTGCTGTGAGGCGATTGTGCTACCCACTGCGCCACCATGCATTTTATATGAAATATAAATGTTGCCACATCAATTTCTATACAAATTTATGTGACCACTTTTTAATTTGTATAAAATTGCAAAATATAAAAATACTTAATCATATATAAATATATAAAATGAGTGTATGGGTGTTTCCCTGTGATAGGTTGCAACTGGAAGGGCATCCGCTGCGTAAAACATATGCTGGATAAGTTGGCGGTTCATTCCGCTGTGGCAACCCCTGATTATTAGAGCAACTATTTGAAAAGAAAATGAATGAATGAATGAATATATGAAATATTAATTGTTTTCACATAAATAATTATAGAATAGTCAGTACCAAAGAAAAAACAGAATTAATCTAACAAAAGAATGTAAAATAAGTCCAAAAATGTTTTTGGGAGAAAAAATATTGAAATGAAATTATCCCCAGTGTTGGAAAAAAAAGAAAAGCAAGGTAAAGACCAAGGAAAAGATATTTCAGAAACCATTTATCCATGAAACATGTTTTATTAGATTGTGTTTATATCAACTCTTTGGTCAATCATTTTGCTTAGTTAAGTATTTTGAATAGATTTTTAAGACAAATACAGTTTTGTAAAACTTTGTTGTGAAAATTTTTTCCCCCCATGAAAATAGGCATAGTTGCAGGCATGGTTTTAGAGGAAATTGACTCGCTATTTACTCACCTTTAAGCGTTCCAAACCTTTATGAGTACATTATTTTTGCGGAACCTAATAGAAGATATTCTGAAGAAAGTTGGAAACAAGTATCCATTGATTTCTCTTTTCTTTTCCATATGCACCAGACACCTTCTTATAAGCATCTACCACTTAAGGCTGATTTATACTTCTGCATCGAGTGATTAGCATGACCAAATGCCTGCCTTGCGCGTTCTTGTGCATTTATACTTCTACATGCTGTTTGTGTTACTCTGCAATGACACTTCCAAAATGCTAGCAGGCAGAAGGTTTTTGTTCCTCTGTGTTGTGTTTTTTTGTGGGTGTTTTGTTTTTTTCTAACCATTACCTTAATATAGAAGTAGCTAAAACTTGGTCGATCAAAGGCGGGAACTGGCAGACATGTAACAACATTAATCATAAGGTACACAGAAAACAAAAGTTTCTATCTAGAACTTCACGCGACTCGACACTTGTAAACACTTGCTCCAACTGGTTCGTGCAGCTCTTGGTTCCGTCCACACTGGTCACAGCTAGCAAGCCAACAAATCACAGAGCTTGAGCTATGCATTGTTGCGACGTGAAGTTACATTTTTTGAGAGGCGGACGTCAGCATCAGCCTCAACGAGAGCTATGCGACCACACGAAAGCTTGCCGGATTATATGCGTGCGTTTGACGCAGAAGTATAAATCCGCCATTAACCTAACTACTTATACCATCATGCACCTCACTCACACACCAGTCCCAGTTCACTTCCTGATTACACTCACTCAGCTGAAGCTTGTAAAGACCAATTACCTGGCTGGTGATTCTTAAATTAAACTGAAGTCAGATCCAAATGCAGTTTAATTAAAGAATTGTCAGACAGGCAAAGGTCGCAACAGGTGCAAACTGAAGCATACAGGTAATCGAAAGAGTGGTAAAAAAACAGGCGAATGGTTGGGACAGACGGCAAAACAGCATGAACAATAAACAAAATTAAAGGTCAAAAACAAGGAAAGGCAAGACAAGGATAATGATTGCATTATGCTGAGTGAGCGTAATGAGGGAGTGAACTGGGACTGGTGTGTAAGTAGTTCAGTTAAGTGGCAGATGCGTCATGTCTATGCTAGATCATTAGTGATCATAACACACACAGGTGAGTGGGCTTGACAAACCAGTAGAAGATACAACCTCTCCTCTCTGTGTGCTTGGAGAATAAAACATCGAACAACGTAAACATTTAGACAGTAGAATTTACAGGCACAGTGGTTAGCACTGTCGCCTCACAGCGAGAAGTTTGCTGGTTTGAGTCCCGACCGGGCCAGTTGGCATTACGTTTGCATATTCTCCCTGTGTTGGCGTGGGTTTCCTCCAGGTGCTCCGGTTTCCCCTAAAGTCCAAAGACATGCTCTATAGGTGAATTGAATAAACAAAAATTGACCTGTGTGTGTGTGTGTGTGTGTGTGTGTGTGTGTGTGTGTGTGTGTGTGTGTGTGTGTGTGTGTGTGTGTCTGAATGTGAATGAGTGTGTATGGGTGTTGTGGCTGGCAGGGCATCCGCTATGTAAAACATCTGCTGGAATAGTTGGTAATTCATTCCACTGTGGCGACCTCTGAAATAAAGACTAAGCTGAAGGAAAATGAATTAATTAATTTTATGTACTGTTGCTCTCTGATAATTTGAAGCTTTTCTTTTATCCTCACTTGTAAGTCGCTTTGGATTAAAAAAAAATCTGCTAAATGTAATTTAAATCCTATGGAAGTCAATGGTAGCTGGTTTCCAGCTTTCTTCAGAAAATATCTTGCTTTGTGTTGTGAAGTGTGAGTAAATGATGACAGAGTTTTCATTTTTGGGTGAACTGTCCCTTTAAATGCAAACAAACAGTGTACTCACATATTTTGACATGTTTTTTTAGTTCCACGTGTCCATGTTGAACACTTGATGACCCCGAAGGTGCATGTTCTTCTACCTGCTGGAGTTGACAAGTGGCGCTCAAAGAAAGTAACTCTTGCATGTGTCATTACTGGATTACAGTCTAAAGGCGTGAAAATCACATGGAAGGTAAACGGAGTGACAGGTTTGAAAAAGCATGTCAGTTCTCCTCAAGTGCAAAAAGGGCCTGCAGGTACATTCTCTGCTGTGGGACTGTACTCAGTTCTTGCTCATAATTGGAGTCGTCAGAATGTGTACAGGTGTGAGGTGTCATACAAAGGGCCGTTTTATCAAAAAAAGGCAGAGTCATCTCCTTGCAGTCCTCCTGAGGGTCTGTAACTGCATCTTCTGTTGGAGACTCTCAGATAAGAATAAAAAATAAGATCTTTCTGTTGACTGCTGAGATGGAGGTCGTATTTCACATAAACATCTAAAAAGTCAATTAAAATGTTTTTTTGTTTTTTGTCTAAATATTTTCATATTTTTCTCACAGTTTTGCATTTCTATGTGTTGTTTGTTCAATTCTCAATTTTGTTTATAAAAGTTATATATTTTAAGATGCCATAGAATGAAGATCTGTATATACAGTAGTAAGCATTGCTAAATCATAAAAGTTCAGCACATACTGTGAGCTTTTTTTATGTATGTGTGGGACTTGTTTTTTGAAAACTGGATAGGTTTAAGAACGGCAGGAAGCAAGTAGCCAAGCATAGCTATGTTACTGCTGTACAGTAATGTTATCTCATGTTTACAACTCATCAGAACACATCAGAAAGACAAATTGATCAGCACCACCAAGAAGAGGCATGAAGTCCGTTTAATTGTATTTTTTGTTTGTTTAACATGTATCTTGTGTAATTTCCCATGTACTTTTGTAATGAGGCAACAGAGGTTGATATTAATTCCTGCCTGTGTTTTCAGATACATCAACACCACAAAATACATCCCTAAATAAATTTCTGTTGGTCTCTTTTGTCGTGTATAATTATAGTTTAGACCAGGGTTAATAAAATTAATTAATAAAGCGCACTGCATTTTCTCACCACGCAAAGAAATTAATAAAGCGCACTGCATTTTCTTACCTCACAAACAAATTAATAAAGCGCACTGCATTTTCTTAACCCACAAACAAATTAATAAAGCACACTGCATTTTCTTACCCCACAAAGAAATTAATAAAGTGCACTGCATTTTCTTACCCGACAAACAAATTAATAAAGTGCACTGCATTTTCTCACCACACAAACAAATTAATAAAGCTCCCTGCAATTTCTCACCACGCAAACATATTAATAAAGCGCACTGCATTTTCTTACCCCACAAAGAAATTAATAAAGTGCACTGCATTTTCTCACCACACAAACAAATTAATAAAGCTCCCTGCATTTTCTCACCACGCAAAGAAATTAATAAAGCAAGCTGCATTT
>CAIGQZ010010147.1:789061-802971 GCA_903798205.1 Danio tinwini
AAATTAGCGCGTTAATGCACCAGATTAATTTGAAATATTTAACGCGTTAAAAAAATTAATGCATTTAACGCAGTTGCAGTTTTTTTAATTTCCTGTTGTGGCCGACGTGTGTTCAGGGCCGGCGCGTCTGTAGAGGCGACCTAGGCGCCGTAGAATACTGAGCGAACCCCCCCGGTTCTCACTTTCATCTATGACACCCACCCCCTCCCTCCTGGTCCTTACTTTTATCTGCGAACCGGTCACTTTCTATTTCACTTTCGAGTTGAGGGCGTCATGATTGCCATTCGCCTAAAGAGCCAGTTCAGCTTGCTCCGACTCTGCGTGTGTTTAATGTGCAAAGAAATATGGATAAGACCAAGGAAACGCTTTTAGAAGGAAAGTTTCAGTATAAAACAACTAAGGTTGCATCACCTGAAGGGAGTGCACTGTACTGTGCGTTCTCTCTCTCTCTCTTTTTCTCTCTCTCTCTCTCTGTGTGTGTGTGTGTGTGTGTGTGTGTGTGTTGTGCCCCGATAATGTCAACTGGACTGTCTTAGCAACTGGCTAAATGTTAAGGAGGACTAAGCAAAATTGTTTCTACTTTATAATTAATGTTCTCGACTCGCAATACAACTTTACAATGAATACAATTGTTTGTACTCAATACTTTATTATTATTATTATAATTTTCTAATTTCCATATTTGCAATGCCTGCATTTTGGATTTTTTTATTTGTGATTAATCATGATTAATCATGATTAAATACTTTCGTGATTAATCATGATTAATCACAAAAAAAGGTGTGATTAGTTAATTTTTTTAATCAATTGACAGCCCTAATATATATATATATATATATATATATATATATATTGCCATTGTGATATTCAAAAGTATTTACATCACTTTGAAAGGATTTATTATTATCATTTGATGAGTCTCTCTATACAGTTTGATAGAGCGCTTTGATCCGAAAGCCATTTGGCGTGACATCACACTTAACAAGCAGATAGAACACTTTGTAATGCTACTGGATAACAAGACTCAACACTGTGTGTGTGCAAGTGTTGTGTATAAATAGTGCAGGATATCAGTCTATGCTTTGTTTCCCACTGCAGATATGTAGTTCATTAAATGCTAGATCGCTGGTGATCATGACAGTTGCATTTGTTTGGAAATGAAAATTGGGTTGTAGTAAAGCAGGTCGCACACCAGAAGCGCCGCTCGGTGACGCACCGCGCAGCGCCACGCATTTCAGAATCCTAAAAATAGGTTTCAATCAGAGTACACACACCGGCGCCGCAAGTCGGCAGCTGTCCGCAGCACCCAGCCACGACTCTGCGATACTTTCAACTGTCATGTGCTCTGAGCTGCGCATCCGGTGTGTGACGGCCTTAAGAATCCAACATCAGGTCGACATCAATGTCCAATGTCGGACAGACATTGAATTTTGTTTACTTTCCAATGCAGAAATATCAACGTCTAATGATGTTACAGCTTTAAGTTTTGTGGACGTTACCAATATGACATCTGTCAGACGTTGGATTTTGGTTGCCATACCTGACAAATAAAAATGTCAGTATTTGACGTCAATATGACGTTGGTTTAAGATGGTGGCTCGATGTTGGATTTTTGTTTTCTAATCTAAAATCAAAACAATCTAAAATCAAAAAAATGTCAATGTCATCTGAATATTATTTCCGAAGAATCATGTGACTGGAAAAATAATCATTATCATTCAGCTTGAAATCACACAAATAATTCGTTGGTACCAATAAAGCATTTTAAAATATGTTGAAATAGAAAAAATATTCAAAATGTTACTGTTTTTTTTTTACTGTATTTTGGATCAAATAATAGAAGTTTGGAGAGTAGAAGTGAATGTTACTGGACTTTTGACAGGCGTGTGTGTGTGTGTGTGTGTGTGTGTGTGTGTGTGTGTGTGTGTGCGTGTGCGTGTGTGTGTGTGTGTGTGTGTGTGTGTGTGTGTGTGTGTGTGAGTGTGTATTGCAATCGCATAGAGAAAATACTACTGAACGTTATCTACAGTATGTGACAATCTAAAGCATTGATGGCTTTTGATGGCATAAGACGTATTTTAAGAGACACTACACTACACTAAACTACAAAAAAATAATAATTAATAACTAATAACTTGGTGATGATGAATACAATTATTCAGACAGGGACTATATAGCTCCACACTGTAAATAAGCCAGACCACGTGATTCCACCTCATAGGCAAATAAGGATTTAACAAACAAATATGGGTTGACTGTTTGATATCCTCAATATACACATGTACATTTCAATAGGCAATGTTTTAACAGCTGGAGCTTTATACAGACTGTGCGATATCTAAAATTGTGTTGGAAAGATGTACTCGACCTCTGAACTCCTTTAATAAGTCATCATAAGCACATCCAGGTGCAGAGACCCTTTTGAACCTAAAGGTGCTTCTTCTGTACTTCCAACTAATTTATAGCTTCTGTCCATTTGACTGAGCTGCCTTTTCATCAGGCTTAAAACAAGGAAAACATCAAACAAGTGTGTCTGTGTTTTGGGGGAGGGAAGGGGGCAGTATTTGGGTTCTTTAAAGAAATTACTTCCAAATGTAAGGAAGAGTTTGACGAGAAAAAAAAACATTTAATCTCATACTGTATGTCTGTATATTAGTTTGCCTGTCTTGCCACAACAACATTAAACAAACTACAAAGGGGAAAATTGTAAAGCAAATGAAAGTGAAAACTATCTAAACTTTATTACATTTAATTAATTTCATTCAAAACTAATCCCTAAACCACCCAAACCATACACTGTAAAAAATTAATAGGTTCTTTGTTTTTAAAAAAGTGATTAACCTATTGTATTAAAAGTGACAAGTTGACTTTACTTTTTAATTTATTTAACAATATTTGTGCACATAGTTAATTTACTTAATTTTAAAGCAACAGGTTTACACGCAAGTCACTAATTGCTTTAAAAGCAACTAATCAGTTTTTACAGTGTAACTGTACATTATTCCTATAATCAGAAAAAAATAAGATATGAATGATGTAGAAGCACATAATCCTGATTGTGAGCTTAAACTCCCAGATGGCTAAAAGCGATATCAAATATGCAAATCTATTTGATGTCAACTGACTACTTGACGTCAAAACAACATCAAATTGAAATCAAACCTCGGCGTCAAAAAACACATCATAAATCTGTTACAGAACTGTCCTGTGATCAATTCTGACGTGTTTATTGACACTGGAGTTAGATGTCCTTTTGTCATCTAAGTAGTCTACATACATTGTATGGATACAAAATTTAGTGTACATTTGTAATTTGTAATTGAAACTTTCAGATGTTTTCATATGAGATACATGTTCTCATATGAGATACAATACTATTTGTGTTGTTGTTTTGGTGGTCAAAGGGGCATCAATATGTGGATGTCAATTGGATGTCATGGATTTGACATCAAATCGATTTGTATTTTTTACATGTTTATTGACATGTTTTTTGATGCGTTTTGAGATCAAGATGCCCAGTTGGTAAAATCAGATTCTGACAACAATTTAAAGTAGCCATACTGTTTAGAGCTACACTGGAAAAAAAGTGAAACAACTTTGTTTTTCATTGAAAGTGCATTTTTATTTTGGGTTGAGTAAAAAATGATCGTTTAGGGTTTTAACCTGTTTTAATGAATTAGCGTCAAAACAAAAAAAATCCCTTGGAAAATAATAAGTAATATTTTTACTTTAAACCAGCAGATTTCATGTCATGACTTGATTTTATTTTATCATATTTTCTGATTTATGCTTTTTATTGCTATTACGTTTTTATGCGTTACGTGAGTATGATTACCATCTTGCCTGTTATGTGTAGCCATACTAAAAGAATTAGCTAAGTTAGTTTACCTCATTATTGAAAATAAAATAACTACCAATAGCATTGCCTAACGTTGCTTTAGCCCAAAGTAAAACTTTAATTTTATTGTAAAAATAAAGCATTTTTTTCTAAATAAATGTTAAAGTTAATACACTTCAATGAAATGATTGTCTATCAAAACAATATTTTTTAATTAATGTTTCTTTTTTATCAAAATAAATATTCTGATTTATAGTAAATAATTTTTTTTTGTTTCAACCAAGTCCAAACTATAATTTGAGGAAAAATTATACATTTATTACAGTAAATGTACAGTAATTTAAGCTGGTCCAACCCACCACATTGTACTAACTACATTGTACCAAAAAAAGAAAAATGGTCTGTATAGTAAATCATATTTTTACATTGTTTGACTGTAATTTTTTCTTGACCACAATAAATATATTTGATTTAGATTAATTATAATTTTAAAGTGTGAACGTAAGTTAAATTATAAGCTGAGACAACAAATTAACAAATTACAGTTTTTTTTATTTTATATTTTTTTTTTCAGTGTAGAAATTTAAATCAGAAAAGTAAATTTTCAGGAAAACATCCTGTTCCCCAGAACAGCTGTGCATTGCTTCCTGCTGGGACTCTCTTTGACGGGCTCCTGTTTCCCCAGCTGACACAATACACATGCAGAGAGTGGCTGCAGCCGGAGCCAGAATGCAGGCAGGTCACAGGACAGACACGTCTGTTCCCGCTCACTGCAGAAAGATGCCTCTGTCCTGCTTACGCTGCCAACTAGAAGCTTCTGGAAATACTGTGGCGCTGTGGTTCACTGTCCCTTGATGCCATGAATGTAGAACAGTACTACAAACAAAAACTAGCCCTTATAAAAATGTACCACAGCTGGAGTGGTTTTAGCCACTATTGGGATCAAAACAAAAGAACACAGACTTCAAAAGCGTCTTATGCACTTTTGTATGGTATGTATGTGTTTTATATATTTCTGTAGAATGACATTTGTGGTGAAAAATAAGTGTGAGGCAGTATATGATAGACTGTATACTCATACTATTAAATTATACAAAAGGTCACTGACCTACTTTTGACCTCAAAGGTCATCTCTGACAGATAGAAAGAGGTCATTGGGGTAACAGAGGTCATCTCTATTGCTTGTTTTATGTGTTTAAATGCTGCATGTTCTTCTATGAGGATTGTTGTTGTTGTTTTTGTTGTAATTAAGATTTTATTAGAATTTGTCTGTTATGAGTCCTTTTTAGATTTGTTGATATGGAGATTTATACATCTGTCTAAACAAGCTTTCCATTGATGTTCAGTTTAATTGGGATATGATAGTACACTAACTGACAAAAGCCTTGTCGCCTATCCAAGTTTTAGGAACAACAAATAATAACTTCTAGTTGATCATTTGGTATCAGAAGTGGCTTATACAGTATGAAAGGCAAAGGTCTCAAGATTACGCTTATTTTACCAAAAAAGATATATGTTTATGCCTTGATTTTTAATTATTTAATTAGGACAGTAAGGTCTGACATTGCTTAGAAAAAAAAAACTAGTCACTTAAAAGAAATAATGTACAGTATAGAATATGAAGTCATGGTGCAGTAGAAAAAGAATTAATATTGTGTATGACTCCCATGAACTTGGAGGACTGCGTCCATACTGTACATCTCTGCAATCACTCAAATAACTTCTGAATTAAGTCATCTGGAATGGCAAAGAGAGCATTTAAACATCCGCAGAACAAATGTCTTGATACCTCAGGCTGTTGATGTTGCCATTCAGATCTCTCTCGCATGCCCCCATACTGAATGTAACCCAAACCATGATTTTTCCTTTACCAAACTTGACTGATTTCTGTGAGAATCTTGGGTCCATGCAGGTTCTAATAAGTCTTCTGCAGTATTTGTGATTATCAGGATGCAGTTCAACAGATGATTCATAGGAAAAGTCTATTCTGCCAAAACTCTGCTACTTTTCTAAATGATAAACAAGAAATCAAGTTATTATTTTTTTGCTCTTACAACTGGATTCGACGACAAGACATTTGTCAAGTAGTATATTTGGATGAGATACAACTGTATCTGAGGGTTAGAAAAAAAATTGAACATTGAGAAAATTGACTTTGAAGCTGTCAAAGTGTTTTTTTAGCAATATGTCTTGCTAATCAAAAAATATGTTTTTATATATTTACAAATATCTTCATGAAACATGATTTCACTTAATATTCTGATCATTTGGAGCATAAAAAATCTATCATTTTGACCCATATGTTGTACGACATAACACATGCATTATTTTTGGTTATATTCATTAAAATGACTTTTTTGTCAATGTAAACAGATCACTAATAAGCAAAAGCTAAAACACACTTTGTTTGTTTTTACCAGTAGGTTGTCGTGTCATCATTTAGGTGTGTATCATTTTTTAATTACATAAAGCTATTTTTGTCATTTCTATGTAAACCTTTGACAGAGTAGATTAAGGGTAATTACAGCACTCTGTTGGTACTGGCTGTTTAAAAATACCTCTAGGACATGTTATGAAATCACGAGTCTGACGTGACATTCAGACTGGCAAGGAAGAACTCAGGTAACCAAATTCCACACAATATTGTGGACCAGGCCAAGTTGTCCCCCCTTCCAAAACTGTTCAACGGAACGACAAACAAGGTGTGAGCTGAGCCGCCTTCTCCATCTCTGTTTTAAACCACTAACCTTGGACCACAGCCAAGCAAATGCGGAGCAAACCAGAATAAGCCAGTATGACAGAGATCCTACTACTCGAACCCCTCTGACTGTTCCAGACACCCGAATAAACTCATGAGCACATGCTTGCACTTTCAGCCTCACTGAGTCAGTCTTTTACTTATTTCAGTCTTAAAACATGAATAAACAAGAATAGCAGGTGATAACAACTGATTTTAACAGACATATTTATAAAAAAGCATTTGAAAAATATTTAATCTATTTAAAAGGGTAATATATCTTAAATATATTAATCATAATATACGTGTTAGCACTCTACACTCATAAAGTTGCATGTAAAGTAAGTTATAAATTGATGTGTATAATAATATCTCTTAAATTGATGTATATATTAAACCTTAAAATATAATAAATAAAACACATACATGTAATATACTGTATATATATAATGTAAACTATGTTATCACCGAGATGTTATGACAATAATGCATGATATACAGTTGAAGTCAGAATTATTAGCCCCCCTGAATTGTTAGCCCCCCTGTTTATCTCTGATTAACGGAGAGATTTTTTTCAACACATTTTTAAACATAATAGTTTTAATAACTCTTTTCTAATAACTGATTTATTTATCTTTGCCATGATGACAAATAATATTCCACTAGATATTTTTCAAGACACTTCTATACAGCTTAAAGTGACATTTAAAGAGTTAACTGTGTTAATTAGGTTAACTAAGCAGGTAAGGGTAATTAGGCAAATTATTGTATATCGTTATTGTACATGGTTTGTTATGTAGACTATTGAAAAAAATATATATAGAGGGGCTAATAATTTTGACCTTAAAAAGGCTTTTAAAAAATTTAAAACTGCTTTTATTCTAGCCGAAATAAAACAAATAAGACTTTCTCCAGAAGAAAAAATATTATCAGACATACTGTGAAAATTTCCTTGCTCTGTTAAACATTTGGGAAATATTTTTTTTCAAAGGGGGGATAATAATTCGGACTTTAACTGCATATAACAAACATAATATTAATATATACTTATTCTGCGAATCTACTTTGAAACAACAGAGTTGATTGGACCTGAAAACCTAAATTTTGCAGCGTCACGGTGGCACAGTGGGTAGCATGATCGCCTCACAGCAAGAAGGTCGCTGGTTTGAGCCTCGGCTGGGTCAGTTGGCATTTCTGTGTGGAGTTTGCATATTCTCCCCGTGTTTGTGTGGGTTTTCTCCAGGTGCTCTGGTTTGCCCCACAGTCCAAAGACATGTGGTACAGATGAATTGGGTAAGCTTAATTGTCTGTAATGTATGTGTGTGAATGAGTGTGCATGGATGTTTCCCAATGATGGGTTGCAGCTGGAAGGGCATCCACTGCGTAAAACATATACCGGATTAGTTGGCGGTTCATTCTGCTGTAGCGACTCCAGATTAATAAAGGGACTAAGCTGAAAAGAAAAAAAAAATGAATGAATAATATAAAATGTCTAAATTCAACATAAAAAAATGATACAATGTAATTCCAACAAGGGCAGTGCGGTGGCGCAGTGGCACTGTCGCCTCACAGCAAGAAGGTTGCTGGTTCGAGCCTCGGCTGGGTCAGTTGGTATTCCTGTGTGGAGTTTGCATGTTCTCCAGTGTTCACATGGGTTTCCTCCAGGTGCTCCGGTTTCCCCCACAAATCCAAAGACATGCAGTATAGGTGAATTGGATGGGCTAAATTGTCCTTAGTGTATGTGTGTGAATGAGAGTGTATGTGTTTCCCAGTGATGGGTTGCAGCTGGAAGGGCATCCGCTGCGTAAAACATATGATGGATAAGTTGGCAGTTCATTCCGCTGTGGCGACCCCAGATTTATAAAGGGACTAAGCCGAAAAGAAAATGAATGAATGAATGAATTTGAATGAATGGATGAATGAAATCCAACAAGTCAAGCCAAATATTGTATTTTTCATCTGTTTAGTTTACATTCATACGCTAAAAAAACTCACAAGTATTATTTTATTTGTCATACTGCATAGCTTGTTAGCCAATTATAAAAGTTGACTTTATGTTACCAACATCTCTGTTTGTAATTAGTTATTCCATGGTGTTGAACACAAAATAAGTTATTTTGAAAAATATTGGAAACTAAGGTCATAAGACGTTAATATTAGATTACATTTAGGTCATGATGCCGGGTGACCAAAATTCAATGTCTAGTCAGCGTCTAGGGAACAACGTTAATTTGATGTCAAATAACGACTCCAAATGTCGTTGCTATTTGGTCGATTTTAGGTTGTGTTGGAATAATCCGACGTCGAGCGAACATCTTTAACCAACATCATATTGACATAAAAATACTGACATTTATTCGTCAGATATGGCAACTAAAATCCAATGTCTAATTAATGTCATAGTGGTAAAGGTTGACTTCCTTATTTGTTTTTCTTATAGAAGTCAATTTTGGATGAACTATGCTTTTAATATTTCCTGAACACATTTAGCCATTGTAAAAAAAATGTCAGATTGTCCACAAAGCTTAGCACACAAATATAGTCATGCTTCCCAGAAGTGGCCTGCCTGGAATCAAGAAAATGGGAACTTTTTTAACTGTTTACAGTCTTCACCCATTTGTCTCAGTATTTCTTGAGGTTTGGAATGATGTCACACCTGCTTTCAATCAGGTTTGTGCACGACTAGGATGTTTTCCCAGAAAAGAATAGCAACTGAGCAGCACTTCAGGGTAAAGACACATTTAAAGTGTTGTTTTTTTTTTTTGTTTTTTTTTTCGGGTTGTTTTGAACTAGGCAACGTAATTCTAAACACATTCTAGTGAATAACACCACTGAGCTGTCAAAGTCAGATGCGGCTAACAAGCTCTAAGACATAATAGCTGCAATTGGGAATACACTGGCATTTGGGAAAACAAGACTGCTCATCTTGTTTACTTAAAATCCAGATCAAACTTGTTATAAATGTGTTTTTCCAGCTTCTATTCTGGTAAGTGACTTTACCCCACAGCCCCTGCTTACACCAGCAACAGCCTCTGCCAGGGCTAATAGCTCCGAAAATAGTGTCATCCACAGAAATCAGTGATGGTCAGATGTAGCGCCCTTAGCGTAGCTTTGTTCTTGTCTCACCTTTAACCCAGTAATTTGTTTACCACTGCCATTTCACGCTGAACCCAAAAACCCCAAAATTCCAACTGTTTTCCTAAGGCAATGTGAACAAACCTACATTATTCCTTATTTTTTCATTGTAATTTATGGTATAAATGTTTTTTTTTTTTTTTTATTTGACCTCGTCTGCACCAATAGCCTAGTGGTTAAGTGCATTGATATATAGCACTGTGGTGCTCATGACGACCTGAGTTTGGTTACAACATATAGGCTCATTCTGAAAACGTAGCCCTAAATGCATTTTTTGAGATCGTAAATTATATAGCCAGAAATATGTATGGCTGCATTTTAGCTTTACAATGAAAGATATGGGGCGGTATGATGCCATTTCTTTTCATGCATATGTCAGTGGACTTGAGACACAGAGAGGAGTTGACTGAGATGACGGGGTTCGAGTCCAGCGAATATAGGTTCCAGAAAGCAGGTAAGACAAAACAAAAGCCAAAAAAAAGAAGTAAACAAGTAAATAACAGGGTGAGAATGTGGTAAAATCTGAAAACATGCTAAAAGTCATGGAACTTTTCTTTTTCTGAATTGCTTTTCAAAACACTGTTGGTTAGGTTTGAGGAAGGGCGTGGGTGGGGGAATTGGTCAATTAGTCAATCAGTAAGTCAAAAGCGGCCTCTGGTGGACTTACGTGAGAACCGCAAGTAAGAAACTAGTGAGAGAAATTTGAGATCTCAAAAATCATACACATCGGCCTCCGGTGGACTCGCAAAAACCAAAACTGTAAAAAAACGTACCTCCTGAGACATATTTGGAGCTCTCCAAAAATTGGGCTACGTTTTCAGAATGAGCCTGGATTGTTAAATTTCCAGCTCAAGGTTCTTTGACAATCTTTCCCCTGTCTCTGCTCCCAATGCTTTCCTGCCTCCGCTGTCCTATCCCAATAAAAGGTGAAAAGCCCCTAAAAATATATTTTATTTATAGTTTTTTGAAATCCATAAATTGCTTTAGTTTTTGTGTTTAAAATTGTAAGGTGAGAAGTACACTCTCAAAAATAAAGGTACGCGAGCTGTCACTAGGTTGGTACCTTTTCAAAAGGTACATATTTGTACCTAAAAGGTCCATATTAATACCTCAAGGGTACATATTAGTACCTTAAAAGTACAAAAGTGTTAAAATGTTTAGGTACTAATATATAGTTTTGAGGTACCAATATGGACCCTTCAAGTACAATATACAATAAGCACAATGATTAAGATCCAATATAATTTGAGTAAGATAGCAAACAAACATTTTTATGCAGAAAATCGGGCCTAAATTAAGTTTGTTAAGTTGACTGGAGTTTGTTATCATGTGGGCATTATTGGAAGGTTCCAAAAAAAAGTCCCTTAAAAGCACATGAATTGCCTAAAAAAAAATCTGAATGATTTATTCATAAATGAATTAATTTTAATACTACATTAGTATATTAAATATACTTTAATGGCACAGTTCAACAAAAAATTTTAATAATTGTGTTGTAAACTTCAAAAAGAAGGAATAACGGGTTTAAAATAAAGGCAAGTAAATGTTAACATCATTTTATTTAATTGTTTTTCTAGGGTGGCGGGTTGCAAGTTTTATCATCCCAGTGCTAAATTTTTTGCAGTTTTGCACAATAGCTTGCCCGGCTCTGGTTTATTCCAACATCTTTATTGCTGTTTGCTGAGGCATAATGCAAATGCTCCAACATCATTCATCACTTTTTAATGTGGTTAGTCAGAGAGTACAGTTTGTTCAGTCGGTTGTACTTTTTAGCATCAACAATGCACCAGGAAGTTCAGTCTGTGTGGTTTTGACATGCAAGTGCCCTAATTCAAAAAAAAGTTTTTAGAATGAACTGTTGTGACATAATTTCTAGCTAAATCAGGCCAAAACAAAGTTCACTTGTAGTTGTTTTCACATAGGTGATGTCAGACTGCTAAAAGTATAACTTCTTTGTGTAAAGAACTCTCCAGTGATTTGTTATTGTGTTATATTGCAGTGATACTGATATTGATATACAGTAGCATGTGTGCACAGCCAAATGCACAGATATTCAACATTCTCCATTTAATAGTATGTGCAAGCACTCGGTTGGCATATACTGTATGCGTGTCCAATCTGTGCTACTTCTATGCAAAAGTTATGACAACAAAAACTGACTTACATTTGTATCCTCCCTATACTCCCTATGTACACTCCCTATATTGTTTACCATGGTACTTAAGTATTCGATCTGAAATAACCTGCAAGTGTGACTTGAAAACAACATTAACACTGTTTATTTGACTGTGAACAATGTTGTACTTTGATAGTCATTGGCTGCTAATATGATTTCGCTATTTAGAGTTTGAAAATAATACGTTTATGAAATTATATTATTAAGGAGAAATGCTGAATGTGCGAATATAAAACCAACTTTACCTTTATGTGTAAGTTCACATACCCTGGGCCTGCCATAGGTGTAGTTCGCTGTCAGAATGCAGTTTTGCTGTTGATGATTAGGGCCTACTCAGGCCTTGTATAACGTTAGCTCCGTCTTTTTTTTCCTTGTCTTTGGCTCGGCAGAACCTCGGTTTTTAGCACTACATAGTTTTGAATCTGGTAATCAGGGAACATTATTTCTTGCACATGACCACACAGTGCACAATTGTTGGCATCCAAACACTTGTAGACCTTTAACTTCTCTCTTGTAAAATCCCTTGGAGCTTCAATGAGATTGTATGTTTCGGGCTGGATGCTTGGTCATTTCGTCTTATTCAATATCCATTGGGAGGGTGCTATCGCAAATGGACCTGTCAGACCAACGCCGCTCACTTTAACGTTGATTTGCCGAATCACTGTGCTTATCACTGGGTGACAAGCTGTTATAATACGCTAAAAGCATTATGTAAATAATATATAGAATATGTAATCAAAATATCTTATTTCTAAGACAACAACAAACTCTGTACCGCACGGATGTCATTCCCTCGCTGTAAATGATAGCTCTCCCGTTTTTTTTTTTTTCTGCCACCTCCCTGCGCACGCATCCTGAATGTTTACAAACATGATAATTGGTCTCTACATCAAATTTATAATTAACAGTAAACTAAATTCAATATTTATGTGAAATAATGCATAATTCTTAAATGCGATCTTAAATGCTGTTACTAACTGTTGCTTATTGTTCAGTCTTTAACCATTAAAATAGTTGATGGTAACACTTTATTTTGATGGTCCATTTGAGTATTGGTAGACTGTCTGCTTAATATCTGCTGATACTGCTCCTTCAACAGACATTTATTTGACTATAAGAAACTTTGCAAGTAACCCTAACCCCAACCCAACAGTCTACTTATAATCTAATGAGAATTAGTTGGCATGTAGATGCAATGTAACTTAAATTTAACAAACGGACCATCAAAATAAAGTGTGACCGATTTGACAATAACACAGTAGAAATTTTCCACCCTCTAGCTTAACCTCAAACCAGAAACCACACAGCATGTCTAAAACTGCATTTGATGTATTTCCATCATATTATTAAAAAGAAAATATCACAGTAACAAAGTTGATGTAATGAATCTACTATTACAGTATCCTTACTATTTTGTACAAATGAATTAGATAAGTTTAATGATACATCTCAGTGTCTTGCAGCGTTTCCTGCCAGAGGAAGTGACATCAATTAGAGCAAGTCACATGCTGTTTCTATCAGTGCTTTGCAGACTGTTATGATTGTTTATTACCAATATAACAGAGTTGACCAATACATAAGAACAGACACAAAATGTACATTTTTAATACTGAAATGACAAATAATAGAAAATAGGTGTTTCATGCAAATGTTTATTTACAGTTTTTCTCAGTGGTGTTGGTGCATTTCTCACAACACTATTTACATTTGCACAACAGTTAATGCATTTCTCAAAACAATTAGTCATTTGTGCACATCATAGTAGCAGTTTCTCATTCCTTCTAACAAATTGCTTCTAACATTCCTGTTAACATCATTCATTCCTGCTAAGATCAATTGCTTTCATACAACTCTCTGCTCATTTGCTTATGTCATATCAGTCAAAATTACAGTTTTTCTCAGTCGCTTTGGTGCATTTCTCACAACCCTATTTACATTTGCTCAACAGTTAATGCATTTCTCAAAACAATTGGTACTAACTGCAAAACCTAGTGGATAACCTGCAAAAGCGTGTCACTTGCTCA
>CAIGQZ010010147.1:803343-818654 GCA_903798205.1 Danio tinwini
AGATAGATAGATAGATAGATAGATAGATAGATAGATAGATAGATAGATAGATAGTGTTTGACAATTTTTTGTAAAGGCCACATATATATAAAAAAAAAATTGACACTTTGAACTTTAGGCAGTAGCAAAGCAATAATACCCCTTTCCACTTTTAGAAATATGTTAGACAAAGGTGAGTGCATCCATAGTATTTCCATTTATTTATACAGTTGTGGGATGTTTAAAACGTGTTTAAACTTTGGTTAGATGCTTTTAGAAAAATCAGCCAGACAAAATCAGCGCTATGGGGTAAGAAAAACAAGTTTTTAATTAATAAAGTTAACTTTGTTATCCAGGGGGAACACTTGACTTTCAGCAAGAATGTCCTTGAAAACTCAAAGCCACATCTATTTTTTTAACAGATGTCCATAAACAATGACTTCTTTATGCATTCCTGTGTGGAACGGATGTGGGGGCACCAAATCAATGTTCCACCGCAGGGCACCAGTTTATGGATCTTTTCCTAGTAATCCGATTTGATCTTAGAGGAGTGACCCAGTCGTCCTGAAATTAAGAGGATAACATCTTCTTATTGTGATATATGGTCTGAATAAACAAGGGCATGCAATTTTATATCCCAAAAATATTTTTTTACCCATATTTTGGTCATGCAAAACAAGCTTCATTCTTTCTCACCCTCCCCAAAGAGATTTATACATTGTGTGCAAACAATCCAGTGCAGTTCAGTGCTCTGTTTCCTCCTCTGTAACAGTTTCAGGGGACTTGACCAATCATTTACAAACAGGAAAGGCAGACTGATAGTGAGCACTTCCCCCGCACTCATGCATTTCTTTTTGTTTCTCCACAGTACTCAAAAAATGATTGCAGATACTTTGTTCTAGCTGCATTGCCCTCAATGATTATATGACTTTTCACTGTGTCAGGGAAACAACATTATGTATTTAAACATCCTAAAGTGTTAAAAGTAAAGAGCATTGCGAAACAAAATTGCCAAAATGATAGTTTCCAAACAACTTTCCCAAGCTCTCCTCAAGGTGTTTGCCAAAAAATTTGCCCCCTCCCTAAACATACACCATTGGTTGAGCTGTTGTTGCTGTCTGCCTGGTTGGAACTCTCAAAAAATAAGTTTTTCAGATTTCTACTGTGTGCAGTTTTCTCCAACTTAGGCTCATTTTGAAAACATAGCCCTCAATACATTTCTGCAGATCACAAAATTATGCCAGAAGTATGTATGGCTGCATTTCGTCTTTAAAACTACCGATACGGGGTGGTATGACATCGTTCATTTTTGCACTTAACAGCTGAACGCTTACCTTCATATGGACGACTTTTCCACTGTTACCAGGTTGTCCAGTTAGCTCGCCATGTACGTTGGTGGACTTGAGATGCAGGGATGAGTTGACTGTGATGATGGGGTTTGAGTCCAGCAAAGAACAGTTCCAGGAAGGGGGTAAGACAAAAACAAAAGCCAAAAAATAAAATAAACAAGTAAATAACGGTGAGAATGTGGTAAAATCTAAAAAGGTGGGATTTTCTTTTTCTGGACTGCTTTTTTTAAACTGTCATTCGAGTTTAGGGAAGTGGGCGGGCGCTGATCAATCAGTGCTTTTGAAAACACTATTGGTTAGGTTTAGGGAAGGAGGAGGGTGGGTCAGTCAGTCAGTCAGTCGACAGTGGCCAAATAAATACAGCATTTTAGTTGCATTTTAGTGACATTTTAAGCATTCATTTGTGCTGGATTAGCTTGTCAGATGGTTATCATTGTCATACTTTTTTAATCAACAAAAATACTTCCCACATTTTTATCAAAGTGCTTATCATATTATTTTTTGTTTACAAAAAAATGTATGTTTATTTACAAATGTGCTTTTAAACTGTAAGTTAACTGTAAGTTATTTTAATTGTAATTTTATATATAATGTAATGAGATTAGAATTTTAAATTATATTAAATAAAATGCTTATTTTTAAATGATAATTTATTATCATTCATCATAAAAACAAACAAACAAACAAACAAAAAATTGTAAATCTGTTTTAAATTAAACACTGTAGCCTAGAGACAAATAACAAACTGGCCAGCTCATTTCCTCAGTCAGAATTTTTGTCCATTTAAATAATAAAAGTCTTCTTTTGTTGGTGATTTTTTCTTAAAGCCTTCTTCTATTGGCTATTTTCACAATTTATGATGGCATACTGTCAAAAATGGAACAAATGAGCTCAAATGGGGCGAAATTCTGGACTTTGTCAGAAGGGGGGTGGGTCTTTCAAACCACCCGAACCCCCCCTGGCTACGGGCCTGCAAATAATACATCTAAATTCTAAAATCACTGTTTAATGCAATGGCCTTTAGATTCTAAATAATTGTGTACAAAGTAAGTCTAATATCTGTCCAAAAAAATCATAATATCTTACACATGCTCAAAAAAGATAATGTGAAAACATTTAAACTTTTTGCAGTGAAAACATTTAGCAGATACACATCTTTGCTATTACATGGATAAAAAGTACAAAATTTTTAAATTTAAAAGTAATTCTGTAAATCATTTATGCTTGATGTTCTTTCATAACAATGCATTTGGCATTTGCACAAAGCATTCAGAAGAAAAATAATGTCAATTATGTTTTGGAAAAAAGAAAAAAAAAACATTCTCATAACTCATGTTCCACTTAGACAATGTGTTGTACCTGTCAGCAGATGCAGGCCGTCAACCACATGCTTGCTTTTTAAATGTTTGTGGTTTCGTTTTAAAGGGCGGCGTGATGTCATCAATGTTGAATTTGACTTTTGTTTGCAAGATTAGGGAAAAGTAATGCTCTCTCCTGATTGGCTAAACACTGTTTTGTTCACTCAGATACATGCCCGGAGACAGGAGAGCCAATCATATTAGAGCGAGGGAGGGCTTCTGCACCATATGTTAAACCAGGCTGGTTTCCTGAACAACCACACAGAGCTACTCCGGATGTCTCATGTCTCACACACACACACACACACACACACACACACACACACATAGCTCTCTGTGCACTAGGCCAGCTGTGCCCTTTCTTGCCCTCTTGGCTTCTCCTCTTGTTTTGCGTTAAAGGTGACCCATAATTCCCATGGGTTCTGCCTCACTTGGGTTATTCCTCTGCAAGTACATGCTCACACACAGCAGAATGACCTCTGAGTCTCTGCTGCTGTTAGTCAGCCAAATGTTAAGTCACAGCACACCAGTGCACAAACAAACAACAGCATGACTGAAACACTTTTGGTAGCAACAACTCAAACAAAGTCAATCTTTGACCATTGTCCCACATATATAAGATATAATTATTATTGTGCATTATAGATAATATCTGTAAATCCAAATTGTTGAAAAACTAATTAAAGTCATTTTTGCAGTTTTGAATACAGTGCTCAGCATAAATGAGCACAACCCATTTTGGAAATGAATAATTTTATCCATTTTCAGAGAATGTAGAATAAAAAACAACACAATTTTTTTTATTAATAGATTAGATTAGATTAAACTTTATTTTCATTACACATGTACAACTACAAGGCAACGGAGTGCAGTTTAGGTCTAACCAGAAGTGCAATAGCAGTTCTGAAAGTTCATTCATTCCTTCGGCTTAGTCCCTTTATTTAACAGGGGTTGCCACAGCGGAATGAACCGCCAACTTATTCAGCATATGTTTTTCACAGTAGATGGCCTTCCAGCTGCAACCCAGTACTGGGAAACATCCATCACACACATACACTCTGGCCAATTTAGTTTATTTAATTCACCTATAGTGCATGTCTTTGAACTGTGGGGGAAAACAGAGCAACAACCACACCAACACAGGGAGAACATGCAAACTCCACACAGAAATGCCAACTGACCCAGCTGGGACTCGAACCAGCAACCTTCTTGCTGTGAAGCGGCAGTGCTTACCACTGAGCCACTGTGTCACCCTTAGGTATAAGTTATAAAGTACAATTATAGAAAAACTATGGGTAATATTAACAGATGGATGCACTATGAACATTATATACAGGCTGTATTAACTATGAACAGAGATTTATGATAGATGAATATATATACAATAATCAGAAGTATACACATAGATATGAACAAAATGAAAAAAGTATATGTGCAGTGGATATGTACAATTCAAGATAAATTAGTGCAACGTAGTGCAATGAATATGGGTAATTTTAATGTGCAAATATATAGTGGCCCTAGTTATGAGGAGAGTGTGGGGGTGTATGAGGGGGGCATAAGAGTCAGTGTCAGAACACAAAAGAGAAACAGCTAACTAATAGACAACTAATAAATAGTCATATCTATTAAATAACAGTTTAGGTTTGGTCACTTAACATCTTCAGAAATAGAAAGATAATACATTTAATTTCAAATGAAATATTGCAAAAAAAATACAAACTACAACATTTTATAAATAATTTTTTTCTCTTGATTTTCTTATTTTTTACAGTTTTATTTAATATTTTATATTTAACATTAATAGCCCGAACACATAATTCGTAATAACATAACACCAACTTTTGAACCCTTATTGTCAGTTACTTTGGTTCAAATTTTGCTTCAATGCTGACTAATCTAATGTATGTGCACCAGTATAATATTGTACAGCTTTCTATAGAAAATATCAAAAAGGAAGATTCGTGATGGGTATATATGCTGAACATATATATATATATATATATGAGATATATTTTATATATGTGAAATCCAAAACTTGTTTCTCATATACAGTTGAAGTCAGAATTATTAGCCCCCTGTTTATTTTTTACCCAATTTCTGTTTAACGGAAAGAAGATTTTTTCTTTCTAATCATAATAGTTTTAATAACTCATCTCTAATAACTAATTTACTTTATCTTTGCCATGATGACAGTAAATAATTTTTATAAATAATAATATTTATAAATAATAATAAAAAATGTATTAAGGGGCTAATAATTTTGACCTTAAAATGGTTCCTAAAAAATAAAGAACTGCTTTTGTTCTAGTCGAAATAAAGCAAATATGTTTTTCAGAAAGAAAGAAAAATCAGACATACTGTTAAAATTTCCTTGCTCTGCTAAACATCATTTGGGAAATATTTAAAAAAGAAAAAAAAATTAAAGGGGGCTAATCATTTTGACTTCAACTGTATGTGATTTGCATATATTGCCAGATATTAGACTTCAATGTGCGTGTTCTGTAAGATTTGACCTTCTGTTCGCCATATGCAGATGTTTGTGAAGTATGGCACAAAGGGGCTTTTGTACCACTAAGATTCTTGGCTTTCGTTTGTTTGGCACTGGGTGCTTTTTTTTTTTTTTTTTTTTTTTTTTTTTGTGAACTGGCACGAGTGACCTCTCTCCACCTGCTTCTCAGTCTAAACCAGCCAGTCAGGTCGGTCTGGTTATTAAGCCACACAATTCAGCGTCACTGCCAAACTCTGTGATGAGTACAAAGATAAGGGCACTGCGAGACGCATTACTTGTTGTTGTCTATTCTCTCCCATGCAGATGGCCTAAAGAAAGCTTACTGAATGCAAAAGCTGCTCAGCTGAAGTGCAACAGCACTGAAGAGACAGCCAACTCAGTAATGACAGTTCTGTTATAAGTATTTGCTCAAACATTATGGCTTTGTCCTATTAAGTAAATATATATATATATATATATGGTGTATGTGTGTATATATCTTTTGTATTATTTTTGTCTATACAATGACTCAGAACCTTGTAAATCTTAATGGTATGGATGAAATCATGTTTTTCAAAATATCTAACAAAAGAAGTAGGTCACATGCCTTTAATGACATGAAGGGAACATACTGTATGGCTGTTAAAAAACAGCAAATGCTGGTTAGGTAAGATTTGAATCATGGTTTGAGCTGGTTCTTAGCTGCTCTTTAAGTAGTTTAACCCGATCTTGTGCTGGTCTTTAGGAGGACCTAGTTGCTTAGGACCAGTTTAGACCCAGCACATGAAGCTTAAACTGAGAAGGGTCTGGCTGCAGACTGGGTGCATATGCAAGCTGAGCTGCATGCAATGCTTTTTATGAGCACACCTAACCCCGCACCTAACCCTACCCCTCACAGACGTCACTAGCTCTATTAATTGCATTGTGTCTGAGATTGCATGTCTAAGACTGTGTCTCAGCAGGGGCAGACTTATTAGTGATTTGGGGGCCTTAAGCAATTCCAGGCATTTCTCTATAGATATTTTTTTTTCTCTGTAGATTATTATTATTATTTTTTGTAAATTAATTGCATGTGAAAAAGTATTTAAATACATATATATGTAAAATATATTAAAAATATAAAGTAAATTTTATATATTTTAATATTAAAGGAAACTTTGTTTCTTGATGTAAAATTTTATGCAATAAATTCACAATAAAAACAACTTCACAAACTAACTATGTACAGTTAATTAGCTATTTTTGCAGTGGTGTAAAGTAGCAAATTATAAATACTCAAATGACTGTAATTGAGTAGTTTTTCTCAGGAATAATAATTTATTAAGCCGTTTTCAAAAATGTGTACTTTTACTTTCGTTTGAGTACATTTTTTAGTGCAGAATTGGTACTTTTACTCCACTACTTTACTTCAACAGTCACTACTTTATTTTTTCCTGTCTATGGGGATTAGAAAAATCAGTCTTGTGATTCCTGTCCAATGAAATCACACATAGAAGGTAAATTGCATCATAATGAACCACCTCAAGACATGGACAATCTATAATTGCAGCAAACTGTTTGTAAGTATTAAAAGTGTCCAAGAAGATGTCTAAAATCTTGACACGCATTGACCCAGAGACTGTTTAGATGCATGTCACTGATCAGAAGATGACGTATGTTTACTGTATGATGACCGAAATGGCCTTAAACACCCGCACAGGATGTCAAAATAATGTCAGATTGTTGTACCCAAAAGTTTTGGGGACGTCTTAACGTCAGGCCGATGTCAATGTCTAACGTCCAGCCTAAAATCAACCAAATATCAACGTCTAATGATGTTACAGCTTGACGTTGTGTATAGCATCTATCAGATGCTGGATTTTGGTTGCCATACCTGGCGAACAAATTTCAGTGTTTGATGTCAATATGACATTGGTTTAAGATGTTGGCTCGATGTTGGATTTTTGTCACTTTCTAAGACAACCTAAAATCAACCAAATATCAATCAATCATTTGACCATTATTGGACATCAAAATAATGATTTCCTCAGATGCTGGGTAGACATTGAATTTTTGTCACCCGATGTCACAACCTAAATCTAACCTAATATTAAAATCTTATGGCGTTGTGTGCCTGCTAGGCAAAGACTAAATGCAGTACAGAATGTTACGTTTACACACATACACAAATTTACATGTAAATGCATCAGTTTTTTACAGCGTAATACTACTCACTACTCTTGAGTACTTTTGAAAGGGCTACTTTTTACTCATACTTTGAGTAAAATTTACAACAGATACTTTTACTCTACTTGCAATAGATTTTATGCAAGTAATGGTCCTTTAACTTGAGTATGCTTAATCAGTCATCTTTCCACCACTGCATTTTTGTGATTATATTTGAATTTTAATAAAAAAAAAAACATTTAAACAATTTAATTCACAATCAATTAAACTAATATTGTCACATTGTTTCATATGAATTGAACAATTGCTGTTTGTTAATCGGTGGCCATTACTTTTTACTGGGAAATTAAATTTTATTTCAAAATTCATTATTCTTAACAAGCTCACAGCGCTCATCATCTATTTGTCTTATTTAAACTTTTTTCCCCAAATTTCTCATAATTTTCACCCTTGCACATTCTTCCTACCTCTACTCTGATCGCTGACAGACTGGCAGTGTCTTTGAACCATAGAATGTTAAAAAATAGCTTTGATCCACTCATGTGCTGTTTTTTACTCATTTGATTTCACATGTGCTGTACGGAAGGAACATTCCATTATTCTTGGGGGCCCCTGGTTTTGAAAAAAGTAATAATATTAAAATCTTAATGGTTACAGAAAGATTTTATGACATACGATAGAAATTTTCAGAAAAGAGCTATATGAGCGTGCATATGCACCCCAGAGCGTGCATATGCAAGTCTGCAGTCAGATACTATTGGTTTGAGTTTTTTTTTTTTACAGTGCCATCACTGTAAAACTGTAACTGTAACCAGCAGCCATGCTTTAAAAAAGTTTTCAACAAGGATTATTGTCACAACTTTTTGGTATGTATTTAATATTTATGCACCCAAATATATCCTGGACAATATATTTTTTCTCCGGCAGCAAAAAAAAGCAATTTAAAATTGCAATTTTCCAGGTTTTGTTTGCTGTTTTATTTTTGTAGTTTATTGTTTTTAAAAAGTAAAACACCTTAATATGTGAACAGGCAAATGCTTTTGATAGCATTTAAGAACTCAGGAGCTTGACACTTATAGAGAAACTAGGACTGAAGGAATTGCACTGGTGCCGGCCCGTGACTCAGTAGGAATAGAGGTTAATGGAGATTTTACATCCTCTCCAATCTAGGGAATAAGAGGAAGTGACAGTAATGTAATGACTTGTGGGAAGTGGGTGTGTCTTGTTTGGGTTATCTTCACCGCATAGTGTGTGTTTACATTCATCAGCTGGGTGGTCACGTGTCTTGTTACCACTCACAGCACCGAGGTGTTTGCTATCAGTCACAGCTGTTGCGCCTTCCGCGTGCTATATATGTTCAGTGTTTTGTAGATAGCGTTATCCGTCCATTGTTTGTTCACTTCTGTGTCTGCTCTCTGTTAGACTCTCTCGCTCGTTTTGGTGGAGGGTCTCCGCCAATAGCCTGTTTCATTTGGACCTTATGCACGTCTCCGTTTCATTGATGTTGTTACAACTGCCTGCTCTAATGACAACATTATCTGTGAGACTTCATCCCAATCCACTACTCTGATGAACTTTACCGCTGGTAAGCGTGTCGATTTCCTTGAGAGTTGCTACCTAGCGCTAACCTTCCCCTTGCCTCGATATCTGGTAAGATATCAGTGAGAGACTTCTATGTGTCGTTATTTATATGAACTTTTATTGCTGTTGAAGCGTGTTGTATTCCCGGTGTGAGCAGCCTTGCTCAACACTATATCTGGTGAGATCATACCAGTTGTGACTCTTTAATAAATCATCTTGCATTCACTTGCATTTGGGTCTCCTGTGTATATCTTTGTGACACAGGGATTCTAAAATGCCATTGTATTAACAAAAACACAGTATAGTGCAAATGGCACCTTAGTCTCTTTGATAGTGCAACCTACTTCCAATGCTGTTATTACTAGTTCAAATACGCCTGAAAGTAGAGTAAGTAGAGTTATTAAAAGCAATTGTTTTAGTTATATGTATTTTATTTAGTTATACTTATTTTATTTTTAATTATCAACTTTTCATGTTTTGTTCAATAACATGTTTTTACATCGTGTCAGCAGTCGGCCATTTTGAAGAGCAGAATGTAAACAATGCCACAGATCCAATTGAAACTTGCATAGTTTGCTGATTACTGCTTCTGAAAATGACCAATTATTGTCATGTTTTGGCCTGCATTAATCAGTTAGACCAAGAAAAAAAAACTTTTAGAGCAGGGGTTCCCAAACCTTTCAGCTCGCAACCCCCGAAATAGCAATTCCGGTGACTCACAACCCTCCACATTCCTGGTGGTTTTAAACAAACATTGTACACAATAGTGCACAAACCAATAACAACTCTATAGAGCTTATTGACAACACAAAAAAGTGCAACAGTCTAACAACCATATAACTTTTATAGTAATTATTAATTTGTTTAACTTAATATTAACCTCTAGGGCAGCATGGTGACACAGTGGGTAGCATGATCGCCTCACAGCAAGAAGGTCACAGGTTCGAGCTCCGGCTGGGTCAGTTGGCATTTCTGTGTGGAGTTTGCATGTTCTCACCGTGTTCACGTGGGTTTCCTCCGGGTGCTCCGGTTTCCCCCACAGTCTAAAGACCTGCGCTATAGGTGAATTGGGTAGATTAAACTGGCTGTAGTGTATGTGTGTGAATGCAGGAGTGTATTGGTGTATCCCAGTGTTGGATTGCGGCTGGAAGGGCATCCGCTGTGTAAAACATATGCTGGATAAGTTGGCGGTTCATTCTGCTGTGGCAACCCCTGATTAATAAAGGGACTAAGCTGAAAAGAAAATGAATAAAATGAATAATATTAACCTCACCATCGAAATCTCACGGCAATTCGTAACTTTTTGATTTAGTGGCTAATTTGTATGAATTCGTACGATCTAATTAGTACAAATAGGTACGATTTGCTCATCACCCAATGATTATTGGGGTTAGGGATGGGGTTAGAAAAAAGGGGCCATGCCTCCTTTTTTAAAATCATACATTTTCTTACGACTGAACTCGTACGAATTCGTACGAATAAGCCACTAAACTGGCAAAACGTAAAATACTTACATTTCCTCGTGAGATCAGGCTGACCTCACATAATGAGAATGGTGACCACAGTGTTTACAGCACTATTCTTGGTTTAATTTTGAAGACTTGGAGATTGTCCTTTATGTTCAGTCGTGACCTTTATTTTTAATGTACGTAAGTGCCGTGAGGGTGTCAAAGTTTATCATTGGGCTGTCAAATCAATCTGCTGCAACTAACACTACTGTTGTGTCATTACAGTAATCTAGCATAAAAACCCCAGGGGTCGCAATCTAATGCAAAAACAATTGAAAGTCTGATGACTTTTTATTTGAATTGAATTTATTTATTTATTGAATGGGATAGCCCCTTCAGATGAACCATCTCATTTTTGAGGGGGTCCCTAAGAAGTACATAAATCAATCAGAGTACTTCACATCATAACAAACATACGACTAACAGAGCAAAAAAGCAAACAAACAAACAAACAAGCAGCACAATTCACCTGAAACACTTGCCACTGTCTAAAAGTAAACAAAAACATGTAATCAACAGTACAAACAATTTGATATACAAATAAATAATAAACATTTGAATTGGTGCCAATATATAACATTTACAAGTTGTTTCCAAAAAAATAAAGTAAATTAGCCCTGATAAGACTAAATGACTTAATTGATCTAAAAGAGGAAGGAAGATTGTTCCAGTTGGAAGGAGCTTTGTGTTGACAGGACCTACAGCCACTTTCTGTTGTAATTCTTGGAATAAAAAAACTTCTGTTGCATATGACGAAGAGATGTTGATGTTATTTTATGTAACTATTAAATACTAAGTTTAAGAACATACATGATGTTTTGGAAATCACCAAGCGCCACCTCCCCCCTCCCCCATTGTCTTGCAACCCCCACTTTGCGAACCACTGATTTACTTTAGACTCAAGTACAATATAGAGCCTATTCAATTCAATTTGCCAAACTGTTACATCTTTTCCTGCTTAAGTCCTTCTCTATACGTTGTAAATAATTTTATGTTCCACACAATTTCTTTGTTGTCCCAAGACAAATCAATTAAGTTAACTTAATTGTTTTTTTACAAATTGAAGTGGATTGAACATAAAACAATTATGTTGTCTAAAACAAAACTCAAGAATTGTGTTGATTCAGCTCATTTTTAATAAGTAGTTTGAACAAACATTAAAACTATTTTTTGAGTGAATGATTTAGCGGCTTACGCACATTTTTTATGTTTTAGACAGCCAAAATAAGCAGAACAATGTATTCAGCAGTAAAATACCATGTAATCCAGTCTGTTGTTTACTTCTGAGTATCTCTAAAATGGCTCAGCATACAGCTACCTTACGAAAATTTGATGTAAGTGAAAACAATATACAGAATTAGTTGTCTAAAAATTGTTGTATTCATCTCAATAAAGCAAGTCATGGTTATCTAGGATGGCCTGGATAAATGATGAGATAATATTGAGTTGTAGGTTGAGCATATGCCTTTAAATTTGCACTATTGTTATTGCACAAGTCTCTCTTTGTTTAGTCTACAATGGCTCACCGAAAGCTTTTGACTAGTTGTGACATCATGAAAAACACGGACACACTTGCATAAAAAGTCTCAAAAGAAAAACACATGGGTTAATGTCAGGTAAATTGCTATGGGAGTCAAACGAGACCAAACATGTGGACAAATTGGCTGAAAAAAAACAACAACTAAAACACAGAAACATGCAAAATCCAGAAAGAGGTTGTATCATTCATAAAAACACCAGAAAATTACAAGAAGTTACTTGCTGTTTAACTGGTGGCAAAAGTGTATCAATGTGAACAGTTAGGGTATCAAAAGGAAACTCCAAAGACTATAAGCTGCCTCACAACATGATGTAACAGGGAGTAATTTAGATGAACTAAATGGGGAAAACCCTGTAAATCTCACAACAATCCATGTGAGCTGGTCTGCGTGAGAATGAAGCGAATCACATGATAATTGTTTACAGGAATTAGCAGGAGCAGGAAAACATAAAAAATATATAGTATATGAGCTTCTCATTGCATCTGCCTATACATTGGCCTCACAGCTTCAGCTATTATTTGCACAGACGGAACGTAGCCCTTGTTTTTTTGTAAGATGAGACTCTCTTACAAGGTAGGGAGACCATCAAAACATTCCTTCAGCTCAAAACATGAAGACGAAAAAACATCATGATTTCCTTCACAGGTGATAGATAGATAAATATTCCATAGGAAAAGTATGAGCAAACACACTGAGGTTAAAGTAGGGCACGGTGATATCTGAATGTCATGTTGGATGGCAGCAGGAAATCCACACAAGAGCTGTGTTTTCGGGCTATGGGAGCAACAAGTGTTTTATTCAAACAAGAGTTTGCTGTTAGCTTGGCTAGGACTTAGAAATCACATCCTTACTCTAGTTCTTAGTTATATATTTGCATCTGATGTTTGTAGAAGTTTTTTGAGTTTGACTTTTTTTCTTCTGTTGAAGACTAAAAAAGATACTTTGAAGCATGTTGGAAACTGGCAGCCATTCATGTTTCTCATATAATTAAAAGTGTAGTAACAAAATTCTTTCATTGTTAACAAAAAGATTTATATATTTTTATTGAAATTATTACTGTCCATCAGCTGTGAAATGTAAATGTTAAAAAGGTTAAATATCAGCTGCTTACTGCTTACTTATCTTTTTATTGATTGATTGATTTAAATAGAATAAAATGATTTCCATTAAAGTTGTAATTTTGTGTGGAAAAAATATGAAAATATAAGGTAACACTTTAGAAAAATGGTTTACTAGTTAACGTATTTGCTAACAATCTTGTAAAGCATTTATTAGTCATTGTCCAACAATACCTAATGCATTATTAAAATTTAAGGTTGTGTTCATTAACATTAGTTAATGCACTGTGAGTTATCGTGAACTAGCATTAACAAAACAAAAAAATACTGTAATAAATGTACTACTGATAGTTTGTTCATGTTAGTAAATTTATTAGCTAACATTAAGTAATGGACCATTATTTTTAAGTGTTACCTAAATATAACTGTATAATGTATATTTAGTAAACACAAAATTCTAGCTATGAAAGTTGAAACAGGCTCATTCTGAAAACGTAGCCCTATATACATTTCTGGAGATCGCAAATTATGTAGCTAGAGGTTTGTATGGCTGCATTTTGTTTTTAATGGCTCGTTTCCACTGACAGGTACAGTACGGTATGATACGGGTCGGTACAGGTCATCTTTATCTGGCTTGCTTTTTTACTACAAAGGGTACCCTTTTGGTGGGTGTGGTGTATGACAGAGTTTCAGTTGACATCATTCTCGCTCGAATAAATGTCTACAGTAAAGCCATACAGGTCATTCACAAATCATATGAGAAGCACTTCTCACAAAACAGATGCTTTAAACATAAATACTTCTGTATAAATGTTTATTACTTACCTTTCTATGGACATGATTTGATTATAACTGCAGATCAATGATAATGCGAAATAGCTTACTGTAACGTCTGCAATTATATTAAATAAATATATAAATGAATATATATAAACACGTATAGACCCTTACAGTCTCCGATATGTTACCAAGTACAGAAAAAACTACACACAGCATACATTTAGTCCTTATTTGAGTTCAAAATCAAAAAAGTGTTTTGTTGGGCTTCTCCATTTTTCCGCACTTCACTCTCGGGTTTGTCCTTTTCTTTTCTGAAAGGATCAGATGTCAAAGACACTTTAATAAACACACACACGTTATCATCAGCTCAAGAAGTTCATTATATCAAATATAGACACAATTGCAAGCTCCCTGGAGAAAGCAAAAACCGCTCGCACTTTTAGACGGCGTTGTAAAGCAACAACAGGAGAAGGCAGATTTTGTTCTTCTTGGCATTGTGGCTGTACATCAAACATGAGTTCAGGTCATCAATTTCTCGTTATTATATGCATATAGTTGTCTCGGCTGTGTATTGAAAACATGGCGGGTCCTTTGTTGTCATTCTGGCCAGCTCCACGAGCTTGTGTCGTATCTTTGTAACCAATCAGCATTCAGCTGCCCGTGTAGCTCCACCTTTTGGTACCCTTTCTCATATTTGGTAACCTTTCGAAAGGGTGCCGAAAAAGTGGTACGGTTCGGTTCGGTACACCTTTTGACAGTGGAAACGGTCATAAAAGTGTACTGAACCAAACCGTACCGTACCGTATCGTACTACTCAGTGGAAACGGGCCATAAAACAAATGTTACAGGGCGGTGTGCACCCGCTTCGAACGTTATCAGTTGATTGAATGAGCATTATCAGTGGTTATCAGCTGATAGATATGGGCCGGTAGGGCCCTTCTGTGACTACTGGTACGCTCAGAAGGTCGTTATCAACCATCCACATGATTTATCAGCTATGCTAATAGAGAAGACTCCAGATCCAGATCTGTTTTTACATTACAGTGACAGTTGGGTTTAGGTTTGGGGTTGGAGTAGACGTTAATAAAATACTATTAAGGGTAAATTTAATAAATAATATAAATAATCAGCATAGGCTCATTCTGCATTTTGTCCTTAAAACGAATGATACGTGGTGGTATGCGCGCTTACCTCCATATGAATAGCTTCTCTGCTGTAAACAATTTCTCCAGTGGCTCACCGTGTACATCAGCAGACTTGTGACGCAGTGCGGAGTTAACAGCGATGACAGGGTTTAAGTCTGACGGTTGTGTCACGATTACCAGCGATCCACTCCTGACAGTTCGTTGGTGAAAAACATATGTCATGTTTAGGAATTACAAATCCTATCAGGTCATGTCACACACCAGTTGCTCATCACGGCTGATGAGACACAGCTGAGACTTCTGATCACTGATCATTCAGACTATTTATACACCACACATACACCAGTTTAGCATG
>CAIGQZ010010147.1:832878-864625 GCA_903798205.1 Danio tinwini
ACCACACTATTGACAGATTATTTTGCTTGTTTAAGAAAAAACACTTAAATTTGACATTATTTCTAAGTAAAAAGACAATATTTACTTACAATATGTATTTAAATGTGTTCTACTATGCAAAAAAAATGCTTTGCATAGATTGTTTTTGTCTTGTTTCTAGTCCAAATATCTTTAAATTCTTAAATCAAAAAGGTATTCTCTAAACAAGCAGAAAATGATGTCTTGTTTTAGGAAATAATGTCAAAAATTAAGTGAGTTTTTTTTTAAAAACAAGCTAAATAATCTGCCAATGGGGGAGGAAAATTTATCTTGTTTTTTGTCTTTTGACGTGAGATTATTTTGCTTATCGCATTGGCAGATTATTTTGTTTGTTTTAAGGAAAAACTCACTTAATTTTTACATATTATTTGTTAAAACAAGACAACAAGATAACTCTTCTTTATCTTTAGGCCATGTTCCAAATCCTTTCAAGCTAGCTGTTATTAAGCCTATTATTAAGAAACCACAACTGGACCCCAGCGATTTAGCTAATTATAGACCTATTTCAAATCTTCCATTTATGGCTAAAATACGTAAAAAAATAAGTTGTTTCTGCCAATTATGCTCCTTTCAGCAGATGAACAATGTTTTTGAAGTGTTTCAGTCAGGTTACATCACAGTACAGAAACAGCATTAGCTGCTGACCAAATGTGCATCTCGTTATTAGTTTTACTTGATTATAGTTCTGCATTTGACACCATCGATCACAATATCCTCAGAGATTGCTTAAATTCTACAGGCCCCAAGGGTCAGTTTTAGGTCCTTTGCTGTTTACAATATACATGCTACCGCTGGAGACATTATTAGAAGACACGGGATCAGCTTTCACTGCTATGCAGATGATATTCAATTATATATTTCAACAAAACCTAATGAGACGTCTGAACTGTCTAAGCTAACTGAGTGTATTAAGGATGTTAAAGACTGGATGACCAACAATTTTCTTCTGTTAAATTCAGACAAAACAGAATAATTAGGCCTAAATTATGTACACAGCGGATCTCACAACTCGACCTGCAATTAGAGATATACAAAGTTAGCATTAGCTCTTCTATAAAAGATATGGGTGTTATATTAGACAACAATTTAACTTTGGAAAATCATATCTTTCATGTCACAAAAACAGAAAACAGAAAAGCTGGTCCATGCTTTTATGACTTCTAGGCTGGATTACTGTAATGCTCTGCTCACTGGTTGCCCAGCATCCTCTATCAACAAACTTCAGCTAGTACAAAATGCAGCTGCCAGAGTTCTTACCAGGTCTAGAAAATTTGATCATATCCCACCAATTGTATCCTCCTTACACTGGCTGCCTGTTAAGTTCCGTATTGATTATAAAATATTGCTTTTTACCTTTAAAGCTTTAAATAATTTAGCTTCTGTTTATCTAACCAACCTCCTTTCTCGTTACAAACCAACCCGCTCTTTAAGATCTCAAAAGTCAGAGCCTCTGGTGGTACCTAGAATAGCAAAGTCGAGTAAAGGAGGTCAAGCCTTGTCATTTAACTGGCTTGACAACCACCTGTAGGACACACTCCTCCTGTCTTAATGCACCAGACGTTTTGTTAGAAACTCTCATATGCTTTTGTTTCTATGTTTGTTTATATAACTGCTATTTTCATTTATAGCACTCCATTTTTGCATCTCATTTAAATACACTATGAACAGCAGCTAGGCTAATTATTTCCACCTGGGGATACTCATCCCGAGGCCCCTAGAGACTATGCAGCGCCATTGATGCGATCCAAGACCTGCAAAGAGATGATCCCAAGGTATCTATAATCCTGGACCAGGCCGTATCCTGAGCTGATGCTGTGGTGGTCATGGAGAAATGGAGTGCATGAGACTGATTCCTAAAAGGCTACTGTGACAAACGAGTCCCTGCATTGATCCTGTGGTCCAGCCTGACCAGCCCGTGCCCTACTCACACCTGCAGCTCTTCCACGATAGACGTCCAGCTTCTCCAGCCTCCAGCACCTAGACTGCAGCTCCACACAGGACATTTGGCCAGAAGAATAATGATAATGCCCAACAGAGCCTGGTTTCTCTCAAGGTTTTGAATTCACTTTGTCAATTGATGTTTTTTTGTTTTGTTTTTTCTCGCCACTGGCTTGCTCGGATTGGGACTTGTGGAGCTGCGCTTCAGTGGATTTGCTCTTTAGTGTTTGAACTTTCAGCAGTAAAACTTAAACACTGAACTAAACTAAACTGAACTTCAACTCTAAAATCTGGACTTTACTAGAACTATGTTAAGCTGCTTTGACAATCTACATTGTAAAAAGCTCTATATAAATAAAGATAAATTTAATCAAACTGAACAATATGTTTTGCTTGTCTAAAAAATGCTTCTTTATTTAAGATATTTAGGATATCTGGACTACTGTAGAAACAAGACACAAAATCTAAGTAAAGTATTTTTTGCAGTGTAGAGATGTATTAAATAAATATTAAGTAAATAGTATCATGCTTTTAGAAATAATGTTAAAATTAAGTGAGTTTTTCCTTAAAACAAGCTAAATAATGTTTCAGTGTGGTTAGCAAATGAATCTAGTTTTGCCTTTGAAATACGATTATTTATCTTACCCTATTGGTAGATTACTTTTCTTGATTTAAACAAAAGCACACTTAATTTTGATATATTATATCTTAAAACAAGACAACATGTTTTACTATTTTGAAAATGCTTCTTAATTTAAGAATTTTTAGATATTTGGTCTAAAAACAAGACAAGATCTCCATATAAGACATGCAGTCTACATTCAAATCTTGCAAGCATATGTTTTGCTTTCCATTTGCAAATTTGCAGTGATTATGATAGCAGAAACGCTTTGGCTAAACATTAAACATCTTATTGCACCCTATCAGTGGGAAAAAAAATCTGAATTAATCTATTTGGCAATGAGCTAAACCTTTGATTCGGCATAATTTTCGGGAAACGGACAGAGCCCAGTGCTGTCCAGAGAGAACAAAGCCAACAGGCAGCTGGAAATGCAATAAACAACTCAGCCTTCAGACGCTCCCAGAACCTCCAAATGCATTCGAGATACAGCGCAAACCAAAACAAGAGCATTTTAAAGTCATATTTTGGCATAAACAAGGTCAAGATATTTTGGGTGATTCCTTAGCCTGTATAGCTTCTAGATCTGCCCATAAAGTTTCTTCAGTTTCCACGAAGTCCCCAGGCTTTACAGCAAACTGATCTGCCCCTGTGAAGTCAACAAGGGTCTCACACCCAGATGCACAGCCCCGAACGTCATGTCTCCATGTAAGGAAGCCTCTCTAAGGAAAGACAGACACAAATATCACTGCTGATTTGTTTGTGCAGTTAAATGCAGTGACTTCTTTTCAGTTTCAGATGTTTTCTTTTGCTCTCCATAGGCATATCTGCCTGTGAAACATGCTTGAACGATGTGACGCTTGCATATAATTTGCCTAAAATACACTTGAGGCATAATTCACTTCCAAATATGCAATGTTACTGCTTTATTATTAAAGTTTTATCATCTTCACTTGTTAAAATGCTGGGTTTCACACAATTGATTTGTGTTGGGACAACATAAAGGAATCAAGTTAATGTGTTAGTTTCTTTACAAATTTAAGTGAGTTGAACATAAAACAATTAAGATGTCTTAAAAAAAATCCTAAAAATTGTGTTCTTTCAGCTCATTGTAAATAGGTAGTTTAAACAAACAGCAAACATCATTTTTTGAGTGGAATTATCATTTTTTTCTTTAAACCGAACATACAGATTTATCTAGCTAGTTATCTAGCTAAAACTTGTTTAGGTTCGAAAACAGTCGGAGCCTTTAATCTTGATTACAAAAGATTTTTTTCTGTTTTCCGTACGTCCTGTACTTTTACAATATTATCCAATCACAACGTAGCTTAGCAGTTAACATCATCATGAAAACAAACTATTTACCTACAATTTAAATAGATATCATTTCGCGCACCACAAAAACTAACATGCTGTTTTGTTACAGAATAGTTTCAGTAGTTTTTTTTTCATTAAATTAATGCTATATTTCACAAATAAACCAGATCTAGAGAGATACACATGCCACATCTTATTTATTATTAGACATATATGCTATTATAATAACCTTATTTACCTCTGAAGTGACTTTCCTTTTCACCTGACACGAATAGGCTCTGCCTTTGTAATCAATTGTGTATTTAAGATTATCACTGTTCTTGGATTTATATTTGTTGACATGATATTGGGATACAGATATGGTGTATTGGAGTGTAGTGTATTGGCACATAGCTATACAAACATCAATTGATAAACTGGCTTCTTTAATAAAAATAGCCTCTTACATATTTAAAAACATTTTAAAACACATTCAAATTGGTCTTAACACTCTTAACACTGGAACTACTAGATATTTACAACTTTTCGAATGGTCATAGTGGTCATTCTGAATATAAGCCTGTACAGAATTGAATTTGTCACCTCATTTGTGCATTCGAAGCTTGAGAAGTTAGATTGTAGGCATTGAATGTCAGTTGTCACATTTGTATATCTTAATGATATACAATGTTTTTTTTTGTAATAGAGCCTATAGTTGTAAAATTTAAATATAAATGTTACAAGGAAATACACATTTAAGGAAAAGAAAGCTGACATACTTAAGTTTTATTTTAACAAATACCAAATTTAATAAATCTTGCCAAATTTTAAAAAAGGCCAAAGTGGCTGCCTCTGTGGTTCCGGTGAACACGATCGAAGTGAATGTTGACGCGATCAAATTTTGGCCCTAATTGCTTTCCATATTTTAACCCCACCCAATCTTACGATCGTCGCGATGAATTCATTATGCAAAAACTTATCATGGTGAAAATTGAAATCGTTTTTCATCACTCAACGTCTTTTTGTACTCTGTTTCTTGAGGAAAGAAACAAAATGACGTTTAATCTTGCGAATCAGCAGCGCAGGAGCTGAAATTTAACACAAACACCTGGTGTACTTTACTCCATAAACAGGGCATGCAGACTGAGTGAATCACACAAAAACTGTGTTATTAACTCCATCACAATAGGTTTGTTAATGGCATTTAAAAGAATGTTGTTCTACAATGCCTCGTGCTTACAGACAACCGCCCTCGAGCAATGTTCTTTCATATGTCTGTACAATTTCAGGCACAACAACAGTGTATACAAGTATATTTGTGTTTTAGGCTAATGTACTCTTCTGTGTCATCAATCTAAAGCAATTGTACTTGAGAACATTCACGTTTTTCACTCACCAAACATTAATCATTTGTTTAATCATTAGAGTTCTAGTACATGTTTCTGCAGCTTTTGTCACATAATATAACTGTAAAACTTGCAAACAATCCTAGTTTATAAATGCCTTTAAAAAAAAAGGTACTTATGCCTATATAAAGGCTAAAGAAAGTTTTTATATATTTGCTGTTCATTTTAATTATTTTGTTCTCTCCAAGTTGTGTATTACACAATGAAAGTTACTCAATTATTATACTAAATCAGTGCATTCATTTATGTTCTACTTTTTCCCATAAGGTTCAAATTTGAATATGGGGTTTTCTTATCTTTATGAATTATTATGGGCCAGGAAGCATTTCAGAAAACAACACGGGAGGAAAAAGGACATTCAGTGCCTCAGGCGCCACTTCTGTTATATATAGAAAAAGTACAACCCCCATGAAAACTAATGTACTATTATGGGTTTTTTTTCATATACTGTAAAACTCAAAAAGTTAAGGTAACTCAAACCATTTGAGGAAACCGATTGCAACAAACCATTCAAGTTTAAAAAACCAATCCTAATGAGTACTGTGAACTTAATCCATTTGAGTAAACGAAGCAATTTGAGCACAGTAAAACCCAATAAATAAAGAGAACTCAAACCAACTGAGTACTGTAAAACTCAACAAGTTAAGGTAACTCAAACCATTTGAGGAAACCGACTGCTACAAACCATTTTGAGTAAAAAAAAACTAACCTATATGAGTACTGTGAACTTACTCCATTTAAGTTGAAGTAATAAGATATTTAATTAACTCATTACCTTCAACACTTAGTTCAAAACTCTTTTCAAATGAGTAGAATTAACGTTCAGTAAATTGAGTTTCCACTCATTTCATTTAATAAAGTTGGCTGTTGGGTTTTTCAGTGTAATATTTAAATCTTGCATATAGAGTACATTATGAGAAATAATTGATTATGAACTATGAATGCACCTTAAAAAGTAATGCATTTCAAAAGTAAACTTTCTTAAAAGTTCTTTCGCATTGTATTAAACATTGTAATGAAATAAAACACCATACTCATATATTTTATTTTCCTTTTTATTTACTTAACGGTGATTAACAAAAAATATATATTTGTCACAAATGTTAACAACAATCTATAAAATACATTTATTCAAAGTGAGTGCCATAAACAATCATTGTGTTTAAACCTGAAGTTGCACATTTTCAAAATCTGGAAATAAACCAAGTCTGTGGTATTTTTGGAATGTTTGTAAGGACACTTCAGGGAGTCCTAAGACTAGGAAAGCTTAATGTGACACAATCCCTGTATTTGTTCATCAATACACCTTAAACTACAATAAAGGCACCTTGGATTCACATGGCTGTTTCTTCCTGCCATCGTTTGTAAAGCTAACCGTCAAAAGCTTTTATATAACCCTGCACTGTTTTACCTTAATCCACTGGCAAACAATAAATGCAGAAAAACAATGTGCCAAAACATATATATATCTGTTGATATTCTGACACAATCAATCTTGAATTCCATTCATCCTATCTTTAGGACCTTCCAGATGACAGACTCTGCTTTTGCCAGATTAAACTTACGCCAACATTACATTAACATGGAGTTGTTTTAATCCCACTCCGACAGGAGAAAAAACACGAAATTCCAGGATTTACATTTGCAATTTCCCCCACATTATATCCTCAAAGCTTTAGGTTTCCCTTTTGCATAGAATTACCCGTGCACACAACAACATTAAATCAATCTCTTTGGCTAACATCAATACCAAATGAGATGACGTACGCCATGATATATTTATGGGAGTAAGGACGGCATCACATATGCCTGCTAACATCTAATGTTGGCTGAGAGGAACTCGTCTCTCATTCACAGGCATGATGGGTATAATCTCTGAATGGCTTCTCACCCATAATTAGTGATCGTGCCCCAAATTCCCTGATTCGACGTACAAGTGCGATAGGCAATGAATCGGTCTAGGCACAGACCAGAGTCTGATCGCTCTTAGGGACACAAAGACGGGCTGAAACCTTTGTTCGTCCCGGTCCTGAATGTCCTCTTTGTTTGTCCAAAGCACTCTGCCTTGCCTGGTCCAGACATCTCCTCCTTTCTCTGCCACCGCTGCAGGAAGCACAGATGCGAACGGCTCAAACAAGTACCAGTCTCAGAGAGGCGTCCAGGAGAATCAAATCTCGGCTTCGTTTGTTTCAAACATCACATGATGCTCAGCTGGCAAACAGTTCAACAGGTCATGCAGCGACGACGCATCGTGATGGGCTGAGGGTTCGGGTCCACCTGAGAAGAGAACAAGAAAACTTATTAGAACATTGAGCTTTATGAATTGTACATTTAATTCTAATACCAAAGTTCAAAGCTAATAAAAGTTTCATTTAAAATGTAATCAAACTCTGTATTTGGGTCATTAGCAAGGCAATCCTGTGATTAGTAAATCAGCAATACATTTTAATGTTTGATTTTAAAATTAATGGAAGATCTTTCTGTCGCAGCATAAAATCGTTAGTTATGTCAATTAAAAGTCCATTTTTTAATTATTAAAACCACACTGTTCAACAAAAAGATCTAAATGTTGGTATCTTATGTGGAAAAGGTGATCAAAATTTGATATAACTTAAGTTAAAAACATTAGATATGATTTAAGTTGTATGCAGTAAACATTTTTAGATTCAATCTGATACAAAAATCAACACTGATACAAGCCCAGCTAAGAACATCCATTTAACCTTTAATTTTGCACGTCTTCTCACCTCGCTGTACACTGGAGGTGGGCGAGATCTAAACTCCTGCATGTAGGCCATGAGCGAGCGCTGCAGCACACCGCTGAGGTCTTCTTCAGGTTGGACTGATGTGGAGTTCTGGGCCGCTTCTTCTTCTGTGACAACAGAGCTGTAATCTGGAGGAGCTGTAGTGGAAACCAAAAAAAAAAAAAAAAAACAAAAACAAGCATGACTTAACATGAATGACAGATTTTTCCCTATGTCGTCACTCATAGACTGATGAAACCAAATGAAACCCAGAATTTGGGCATACTTACGCTCAGGCTGTTCAGGAATGGCCATGCGAAGCCACTCCATGTTAACGCTGTACTGGCTGCTGACACTAGACGTGCGACTGCCGAAAGGATGCAGAGGGATGGTACCCATCACCAGAGGAAGCTCCAAGGAAAGCTTGGATGTTCCAGGAACATCAACACACACCTACAAAAAAAAGGGACGTTTAGTTAGTCCATCAAGTCAGTTAACCATGAAATTAAGACATAAAAAATGACAGGTTCAACTTAAATGATTGGCAATATTCAATACTTTAGTGCAGAAATTGAAGCTTGGTCTCGTTTTTTTTTTTTTTACTGAGTGAATTATAGCTAAAAAAAGTAAAAAAAAAAAAAAGAAAAAAGCTGTATGCCCTTAAGAGAATAATAAAGATATATTTAAAATGTATTACAAAACCAGTTTTAGCCTAATATTTGATAGAAAAATCTGAGTTAAATGTCTAAACAAATTAAATTCCAAAATAAAAGTTGATATCTTAAAAAAAAAAAGAGCTTTCAGTCGTATTTGGTTTGGGCACAGTAACAAAGACTAGCAGATAACATCCAATTTCCATTGGTGAACATATAAGGGTGCCCTCTATTATTTCTGTGTACGTTTTGAAGAATGTGAAATTTTTTTTTAATTTTTCCAAAATGTTTTTACTTTTTACAGTTTTTGTAAAGTTAACATCAAAATCTCAAGTAGTGTGGGCAGTTTGTGGTTTTATGACTTGATGTTAGCCTCTAAGAAATGTGGATTGCTGTAGCAAAGTAATACTTTAAAACTGGTAAATATCCTTGTTGTTCGGTAACATCTATCAAAAATCAGCCACCATATATAGAAACATTTGTGCTATATTTAGTTTGTAACGATTGCTTATATATACATATATATATATATATATATATATGAGAGAGAGAGACTACAAAATTATGGTTTATAAATTTAAAAGCGCAAAAGGTGCCACGTTGCAGTAAATTTGTGGCAAAACAGAGGAGCCTTAGACTTTTTTAACAATATTTTGTACGTCATAACTAAATAAGGATTTAATTGCAGTATAGCAAAGTAAACGTAACAGTTCATTTAGGTAGCTAGAATGTCTAGTGAACTCACCCTGAGCATGTATTCAACTTTGATGATGCGACACTGTAGGATGGAGGGGCCGACAGGGGGTATTTTGATAGCTCGGCCATGCCAGGTCTCTCTGTGGCGTGGGCCAACTATGTCACCACATAATGTGGCGACCACAGCTCGTTTTTGCTTCATGGTGCCCCTGGCAATGAAGGTTTGCGTCTGGGTTATGTAAGCTTTCGGCACCACGGAGCGAGATGTGGAGTTATCGAATTCCGCAAACACCGGGATGACTTCACCTGGAGAGGAAGTCGAGTCATGTTAGAACATCTCCAGTGACATCCAGAACTTAAATGTTATTCCGGGTTTCCGCTCCTACCTGGAGTGTAGCCTTTGCGGTCAATCTTTGCAGTGATGGACACCTGCCCACAGTTGCGGTACCAGATGCGAGCCATCTTCTCTTTGGTTCCAGCTTGAGGTGCCTGAAATTTAAGAAAAAGTCTGATTTAGTGCTCAAGTCACCAAAACTGTAGTACACACTAAATGAGAAGTAACAGATATATATGGAGTGCTCACCAGTAAACTAGGAGTGTTGATATCAATGGGTTCAATAACGGTAAATTCTTTCTTGATTTTCTTGACGGTGGCCCATGGGCGATGCAGCTTAACCTTCACCCAGTATCGAATACTGCCGTGCTTGCCTTCAAAGGAAGTCACTAGAGTTCTGACAGACAAAACACATATTATAACACTCATTCTCTATGCAAATAAACTTGCTGATAGCATTAATATGAGACTAATAATAAAAAAAGCAATGCTTACTCCTCTGGCAGCTGGAAACTGAAAGGGTACTCGTGTCTCCCAGCAGGAATGACTGTCAGATCACCATTATCTGCAGGGGGGAAAGAAGAGGGAGAGAGAGAATAAGAAAGATGATTTCACTGATAAAATACAAAAGCAACGCCTAGGGCACAAATATCACATCTGCTTTGTTGTTTTTTTTTTTTTTTTTTTAATCACACAAACAAAAAAGGTTTGTTCAAAAGCTTCAGGTTTATATTTTGCTAGAGATTAAGTTCATAAAGTTAAACAAATCTAAAATATAACATGTTTTTTTCATGTACAACATCAGCCTCTTGAAAAACTACATTTATTTATTCAGCAGATCGAAATACTGCTCACCATTAAAATGGGTTCCACATTTGCCAGTTGCTGTTGTTATTTGTTAAATGGTACCTGAACACTCATTAAATTTACAAAAACATAATACATGTAATCGAATTACACAAAAAAATGACAACCATCACACATTCCCACACAAAAAACTACAAATTAATCCAATTGAAAAACTACTTGTGAATTAATTATCGAGATAACTTATATTGAGTCTGGTTAAATGATCAACACCAACCGAAGGGGAGATAAGATGCAGATAAATGTTATATAGTTAGTTGAATCTCCTCGATATATATATTTATGTAAAATAAAAATATAAAACAGCCTTAATTTCGCTTTCGTTATATTAGACAGCGTGGCCAAAATGTTTTTAAATCACGTGTTACAATTATCATGAGAGATTAGAACGAGATAAGTATTTTCGTTTGTGAGTGTGTTCCTTTATACGAGTCGACTCAGTCTACTTGACCTAAAGTGAACAACAAAATCCTCAACGCGGATGAAATCATGGGCTCGAGAGAGAACACCTTATCTGATCTGCTATACCCAAAACACACATCGTCCCTATCAGTGAATGACTGACCTGCCTGCAGCAGCACTTCTCTCCGGTTCAGGTACTCCACTTCATCGCTGTAGTTCTGCGTGTACGCGGTGCTGGACCCTGCGCTGCGAGACTCAGTCCAATGAACTTTAGCGAATCCTTCTGCATGCAACTTCAGCGAATCGATTTTACTCTCCGCTGAAAACTCGAGCACAACTTTCCCTGAGACAACATCTCCGCTGCTGTACACCGGAGGACAGTCCATCTCCGGAGAATCAAACACGATGTCGAACTTTTTCAACTTGTCAAAAATCATCTTTGGTCTTGCAAAGGCTTTCCCCCAAGCGCAGCCCTTAAAATATAAAATATATATCGTCTTCAGACGCGTAAAGTCAAACAAAGAGCGAGAGGATGCGTCCAAGTGCAGGAAGCTGCTTTTCATTCAGGTTCAAAACAAAACTGAAGCTGTGCATGTTCCCTGGTCGGCCTTTAACTCGTGTGGGCGGTCTTACTGATTTTATTATGTAAGGCCTATGGCAGGAATCGCTGCCTGCTCATAAACATCTTAACTGGGTGTGGATGGAGACTCGGATGATTGATGCATACAGGTTCCAAGACAAAAACAAGCTGACTGAGCATGCCCGAAAGCAGAACCTCCCCGACCCGTGAAGTAGTTCAGCAAAACAAAAAACGAGTTCATTCTGTTCTCTTCTACATTCGAGTCAATCGCTTTTATGAACGATCTGCATGTATAAACATCTTTTGCAAAAAAAAAAAAGAATAAAATAATTAAACGAGTATTATTTGTTTTAACAATTTTAGTGACATTGCAGAAAGTGTGACATGCAAACTTAAATATGATTAAAAAGGAGATCCTAAAAATGCAAAAAGCACGTTTCGCAAACAGTTTATAGGATCAAAACAACTTTGTTAGCAGTGAAAATGGTTATCGTATCGCCATCTTGTGGCGATTATGCAGCGCTAGTTTTTAAAGCCTCGCATTTGACCGTGTGGTTTGTTCTCCCCCTAGTTGTGTGATGATGAAATCGCAACGTGTATGAAGGCTGTCACGTCTGGACTGCCAAGAAACAAGCTGTTTATTTAGATAACGATAAGCAAACCAGCCCGTGCAGTTTCTTGAACTGACACTGCGGCATATAATCACGTACCAAAAGTATGCATTATTTACACAGCTGAATGTCTTCAACCCTGTTCTCACTAATTGGTGTGTTGTTGTTCAGAAGAGACACACAGAACACAATAAAATATATCTTAAATGTGTAATGTATAAAATATGTCCAGATAAGAACTTAAGTTTCTATGTTTACATTTTCTATACTGTAGAAAATTTGATCACACAATTGTTTCTATATCGATATCAAACACAAAACTAAATCTCTTAAAACCACTTAGCATTGGTTCTTGTCAGTTCAAATATAGATTGGACATTTTTTTTCACGTTTGATATCGATATAGAAATAAATGTTGCTAACCTTCTAGAGTGGCGATGCCATACAATGTTGCCAACCATATTTGAACTGAAAAGAACCAATGCTAACCAGCAAGCCGAATAAAAGGACATGACGAATCTCAACAATTGATCTATGCATATTTCAATACGCTTCAAACATGAGCAGACAAAAGTCTAAAATTCATCAGCAATCATACTCCACAAAGGATTTTTGTTGACATCTGACAAAACACCAGCTTTCATTCAGCCTCTTTTCACTTTATCAAAGAAATAATTTTTTAAGGGAGGGTCTTCACTTTCTAATAACATTTAAAGACTTGAGGGATACAGCGGGAACAGTACATAAAACTTGCTCCAGCAGTCAATGTAAAATTGAAAAACAGAAAAGTTATTCGTCTTTTAGTACTGCAAAGACTTGAAATAAGAAAGTAACGTCTTTAGTTCTTGTTCTACTTTCTAATTAACAGCAACCCAAATGTGGCCTTTTTGTGATTTAGTTTTAAAGACAGTATTTGGGCTTTAATCACCCTGGATAAAAGCATTTGACTTGTGAAGTGCATTTGCTTGTTTATGTATTTGATGAACAGATGAATGATTAACCAGATCACACATTTGCTTAGCATTATGACTGGGCCAGCTGTCAAAGGTTAGGAAAAAGCAGCCATGTCCCGAGTTACCGTCAAAATACTGCATGACTGAACCCTTAAAGGCACGGTTTACCCTTTTGCCATTTTCTTTCATTCAGAGTGAATCATGAATGAAAAGTTAAGGCTCAAAAGGGCAATAAATATCAACATAAAAGTGGTCTGCTGAGGCTATAAGCCTTCTGGAAACATGTTTTAGTTAGGAGGAGGTTTACTGTTGTTTAATGCAAGCAATTTTCAGAATGTCAGCAAATATTGATATACTGTCTAACTCATTAAGGATTTATTCAAATACTCTGAAGTAGAAGTGATATGTAGCCTACGTTTTTTACTTTGTGAACAGCAATTCATTCAAAAATCACCGATCTGTTTTACCAAATATGGATTTTTTGATTCTGGCTCATATTCAATATGGTTATAAAATATTCACAAGAGTAAATATAAAACTACCCTGTTACAAACATTTCTTATGAATGTTTTTGTTTTCATGAAGCTACAATACAGTTCAAAATATGTTTTCATAATATCCTTGAATATTATCTAATGCTTTTATTTAAAAAAAAAACTTTTTTTTAAGGGATACTTTAATAAAAGCTGAAATTTAATAGCAGATATTTTAGCTAAAACTAGTAAAACCCATTGTATATACTTTTTGTAATATTATGGAAGTCAATGGCTTTCAGCATTTTTCAAAATATCTTCTTTTGTGATAGGGGAGGGCGGGGCACAAAGTAACGCAGAGTTAAATGTAACAGAGTTTTAAGGTATTTGCTCAGGATTAACCATGGCATGCTTCAGGGGTTTTCACCACAATGTCGTCAGATGTCTTTCTGCCAATTATTGAAGAATTTAGGGGAAATTTAGATGAGAAACACAGGAGAAACCATTTTTGCAGCATACAAGTTTTTTATTATAGTCAATATTTTATTAAAAAAAAAAATAAATCTGTGAAAGTATGTTAGTAAAATCTTATATTGTTGTGATTACCGTCTTCTAGGCTTAATAATTAAACCATTTTGAAAGATGTATAAAACACACAGTGACTGCTAGCCAGTTGAGGAAAACATGACACAGCGGGGTTAGTTGTAACAGGGTGTTACAATTAAGCCACACGCTGTTGGACACCAATTAAACTAACAAAATATTTTTTAGAATTTTGAGTGTATTGTTGAGAATTTTTAAATACAAAATGTATTTTAAAAGAAAATATTTTTATAGAAAAAAAATATTTTATTGCTAATAATGCAAATAAACGCATTGTATAATAATGGATAAATGGATAATAATGCAAATAGATTCAAATGTGTTTATCCAATAAACAAAATAAATAAATTAACATACTGTGCTATGTAGAATAACAAAAAGAAATAAGCCAATTACTGAGGAAATATAGATACTATTTAAAGTAAACTGAATTTAAATTAATAGTGTGAAATCTGCCTTTATAAGCATGTTACAACTAACCCTCTGTCTGTTACAACTTGCCCCGCAGGTGGGGTAAATAGTAAAATTTTTACTCCTCGCACTTTTGGCAATACTGCACAGAAACCATAGGTCCGGCGATTATAATTTCAGTGCTCATTTGTAGGAGAGGCTTGTATGTTATTGGTAAAAAAAATATGGTTTCTCTAACCCTATTACTTTGTTCATTATTTGACCAAAACCAAAAAGTGTTACTTTGTGCATCGCTCTCCCCTAAACAGGAAATAGTCTGCTAACAAGTGAGAGTATATAACAATTTTCATGTTTGAGTGAACTACCCTTGAGCACTATAAGTTACCATTCATTGTAAATTAATGTAAAATACCAACCAGGACATTAGTCAAAGGTTCCTCTTTGGTGTTTGCAAAACAAGAATCCCCAAATAACACTATTTTTAGATTTTAAAACTCTGCACCAAGTAAATAAATGACCTATTGTTTTTGTTTGTTTAGTGTTCCTGACACCAGGCTAAACAATTGTTTGTTCGTTTAATGACAACGTATGGACAAACAGTGCCTGTTAATCTACCAAATCTTAACAAACCCACCTCGGATAAGATACTGTCTCTTCCTGAAATAAGTCGTCTTGGATGTGTAGTCGTTATAGACGGTGTTCACGCCGACACTGCGGGTTTCCAGCCAGTGGGCTATAGCGACTCCTCTACCCAACACCCTCAGGGACCGGACCTTGATTTCCCAATTGAGCTCCAGGATCACCACGCCAGTGACCATCTTTCCGCTGCTGTACACAATATCATCCGGACCGTCCAGCTCGAGAGCAAAGTGTTTGATGCTTTGAAAAGCCATAACTTTGATGCGCAGAGTATAGCTTAAGTCATAACAATGATGAGTTATGTTATTGTTTGGGAAAACTACTAGTCTCCAAATCATCCAACAACTGAAGATACCATATTGCTTAATTAAATAATCGTCGCTAAAACTTAATCAAAAGTCAGTTTTACTTGCTGAAAAAGTTACTATGTTATATAGGTGACAATACAGCATGGTCAAAATGAAAAAGAACGGACTTTTTACTTTTAAACCCATAAACTTCGAGTAAAACACAACCCACGCCGAGTGTAAGAGTTAAATGGGCTCTGTTGTTGTTTGAGACCCGCCCGTTTTCGTTGGAGCACGAATAAAAATCAAACACACGCCCTTTTATAGTGGTGACCACGCCCATTCGCTGATGTAAATATGCCTCCTGGCCCTATGGTTCTGAAAGACAAGTGAATAACGGAGGACCATTTATTAATGATAGTATAATATACAACAAGATGTTTCTGCTATTTTTAAAGATATTATTTTTGGTTATTATGAATCTGTCTCAACTAAAAGAAATGCTTGATTTGTTATACATTAATTTTATTTTCTTAGTAAATTCCATATCCACAAATGCAAATTTACTAATACCAAACCATATTGTCCTATTTTTTTTTGCAAGAATTTTGTCATTATTTAAATATAATGTCATTATCTGAAAATAAAAAATTAAACAGAACTTATATACTGTAATTGATTCTTAAACGCCTTACCCTCAAGTTTATTCAATGTTATTTTTTTTCTTTTTTGCGTTCTTTCTTTTCTTTTCTTTTTTCATTAGCAATGCAATTCATATTCTGTATTGTATACAAATATTGAAACAAACATGCAGGGGTAGACTTTGTGATTTGGGGGCCCTAAGCAATATCAGGTATGGGGCCCTAGCACTGAAACTAAGAACTCTTCTCTGTAGATTAGTTTTTTGTTAATAAACTGCATGTTAAAATATATATATATTTAAAGTATGTTTGATATATTTTATTATTTAAAAGAACCTTTATCTTCTTAATGTAAAATTAAATGCAATAAATTAATAAAAAAGCTATGTACAGTTAATTAGCCATTTTTTGTGATTAGATTTAATATGAATTAAAAACGAACAAACATTTAAACAAATTTAATTCACAATCAATCAAACTTTTCACCATTTTTCATATCAGTTGAATGATTGCTGTTTGTGAATCGGCGGCCGTTACTGCTCACTGGAAAATGTTATTTTATTTGAGTAGACCCTCTTTTAACAAGCTCACAGCACTCGTCATCTGACAGGTGTTTCGGCCAGAAACCTTCCCCCCCAAATGGTTTCAAAATTGTCACCCTTGCAAACTCTATTCTGATTGCTGGCAGGCCAGCAGTAACTAATTAGTTTAAATAATAACTAATCACACCTCCATATGTGCAATACGGAAAGATTGTTCCACTATTCATGGGGGCCCCCGGGTTTTAAAAAGAAGAACAAACTTTAAAATCTAAACACTTAGGCTATAGATCAATTTTACAACATATGACAGAAAATTTACAAGAGTATATGTTTAATATAGGGTCCTTGGCATTGGTTGGGGCCCCCTAATTTCCCAGGGCCTAAGTGGCTGCTTACCTTGCTTATTGGTTAAAGGGCACCTATGGGGAAAAATCTACTTTTCAAGATGTTTGGACAGACATATGTGTAGGTATAGTGTATAGACCGTCATATTGGGGTGAAATAAACAAACCCAGTGTTTTTTTTTCAATTTAACAACATAAAAAACAGTGGACCAATTGGAGCGCTTTTGAGACCGACCGCAACTTGACATAGGAGTGCGGTCCCCCCGCCCACCAAATTGATTGACAGCTGCATATTAACATGTCTCCGTAGTAACGTGTATAATCTTATCCACAAGACAGGACCTGCGCAAATCAACTGTAAATAAAATGTCTGTTCAGTTTGCTAGGATCATCAATCATCATCAAATGTGATTAAGCGTGAGTTTGACAAGTTTAAAATGTTTCAAAACAGTGCATGTTTGTAATAAATTACAGCGATTTACTTCAGCTTTACTTCATCAACACAGCCGCATGTCAGTACAATTATAAAAGACGACACTTCAATCCTGTTTGTGGATGCTAAATCAGGTTTATTTTGTACATTAACGTAACAGATATTCATACAGCAGTGGATATTAACCTGTATCGTGTCACATTGGCGTGCAAAGACTAAACGCGCGTGCTGTATGTATGTGCGTGTGTGTCTGCGCTGTGTGTGTGTGTGCGTGAACTTTGTAACAACAATGTGTGTGACTCATCCTGCAGCTCCACACAACAAATGCATTAAATAATCATTGGTAAAGTTCTTACTGTAGTTTTTCCTCACAAACGTTACGTGAGATCTGCTTCCTTTATGTCTGTGTCAGTTTTCTGAGGCAGCCGAGGGCGGAGACTGAGGCACGCTGACAGGCACGTGGGAACGGTGGGCGGGGAGGACTAGCCTTAAAGGCCCAGTACACAAAAACAGCAAAAACCTGTTGAGAGCTATAAAACACAAACTAGTGAAAGCTATAATAAATAATCTGATGGGTGTTTTGAGCTGAAACTTTACAGACACAATTTGGGGACACAAAAGACTTATATTAAATCTGGAAAAAGGGGTAACCTAGGTGCCCTTTAAGTCCGCCCTGCAAACCTGGCAACTGTCAGCTTCTTTTTGAAAGAAATGCTCATAATATAAATACATATAAACAAAACAATCTGCTGTTTATTGTTATATCATAGTTAGGATAAAATAAGGTAAAAATAAATAATAAATAAATTATAGTACATTTTGTGGTTTTCTGCAAATTTCAACAAATAATTATCTTAGATTCTCCACTAACTTTAAGGGCTCTAAAATAATAACAATAATAAATATAATAATAATAATAATTCAAGAAATTAAAAAAACTAATAGTTTTTAGAAATGTAAACATAATTTTTTATGATGATTTATAAACCATTGGCGGCACGGTGGCTCAGGTTAGCACTGTCGCCTCATAGCAAGAAAGTCACTGGCTCGAGTCCCAGCTGGACCAGATGCTGTTTATGTGTGGAGTTTGCATGTTCTCCTTGTGTTCTCGTAGGTTTCCTCTGGGTGCTCCAAAGACGTGGTATAGGTGAATTGAATAAACAAAATTGGCTGTAGTGTATGTGTGTGTGTAAATGAGTGTGTATGAGTGTTTCTCAGTACTGGGTTGCAGCTGGAAGGGCAACTACTGCATAAAACATATGCCAGAATAGTTGGCGGTTCATTCCGCTGTGGCAACATCTGAAATAAAGACTAAGCTGAAGAAAATTGAATGAATGAATGAATGAATGAATGAATGAATGAATGAAATTTAGTGAGGAGACCTTTGGAGCCCATCATGCATACACTGTATGATACAGTTTCAATTCGTTCTCGTCTTTGGACAACTTTGATTTACTTTTTTTGATACACTTCCAATATTGACTACGCACTTTACAAAATAAAAAAATAAATATATAACATAAAATGCAAAATAAGAATAAGAAAAAGATAAAACCTAAAATGTCTAACAATAAAGGCTGAGCTTTGTACAAACATCAAGAAGCTACAGTTCAAGGTTACTTTTTCTTTCTTTCTTTTTGGTACAGGAGTGAATGTTCTGTTTGTTTTGAGTGTAAGAAAGCCAGGGAGAGTTAGACATGGCAACAGATGGCTTGACAACACACAGGCTCTGGGTAAATATGCTAAATATGTCACAAAAATATCTGCTTAAATATGCTACCCTTGGCACTCTGCCATGATATTTTGCACATGCTCTGATTTAAATGCCTATATGTGTTGTGTGAGGTCAGTGAGTCAGTCCCTTTCTGACATGCTTCTCTGGATTGCCACACACACATGCACAGACACACACTTCATCTGTAAGTAGGACACATTGTGTTGTCATAACTCCTCAAAGCATTCTTTATGCTGATAAGACCTTTTCGCAGTCAATGTTATGGAGGCAATGATGTTGTGTGCCAAATTTTGGACATTCTGGATTTGCCATTATGTGTTCTGATTAAAATGTGTTTGTGTTTTACTTTATAAATTACAGATGATGTGGTGGCAGCATGGTGGCTCAGTGGTTAGCACTGTCATCTCACAGCAACAAGGTAGCTGGTTCAAGTAACAGCAGCTGGGTTAGGAGCTATTTTTGTGGAGTTTGTTCTTCTTATGTTCATGTGTGTTTCCTTCAGGTGTTCCGGTTTCCCCCACAGTCCAAAAGACATGCGGTGCTGGTGAACTGGATTAACTAAATTGGTCGTAATGTATTAGTGTGTGTAAATGAAGGAGTGTATGGGTGTTTCCCAGTGTTGGATTGTGGCTGGAAGGGCATCCACACCATAAAACATATGCCAGAGTAATTGGCAGTTCATTCCACTGTGAAGACCCTTGATAAATCAGGGACTATGATATGATAAATGTGGTTTCCAATTTTAAAATAAGAATTATAATTTTGAGCATTTATTATATATATATATATATATATATATATATATATATATATATATTATTTATAATTTATATTATTATTTTTTTAAATAGTGTATGATTAAATTCTGCCACAGCAGAATGAACCGCCAATCACTCTGGCATATGATTTTATGTGGTGGATGCCCTTCCAACCTCAACCCAGCACAAGTACACTCATTGCTCATACTTCACACATAACATAAGAACATCCACATGGAAATCCCTCCTGCAGCCGGGAGTCGAACAAGCAACCTTCTTGCTGTGAAGCGAAGGTGCTAAACACTGAGCCACCATGCTGCCAAACCAGTATCGGTCAAGATCGGACAGCCCTTAACAAAACACCCCCCACAAAATACCACAAGGGACACATTTGAACGCCTTCTCCAAGTCCACAAAGTACATGTGAAATGGAAAGCCTCGATAATGATAATATTCTTATTTGAAATTCTGAAGACCATATTTATCCGTTATTTATCCGTAGTTTGCAGAACACAACAAAACATTTTGCTAAAAACATATACATCTTAATGCAAATCCAGCAATGACAATAAATGAGACACATACCTATAAAGTGATGCTCTGAGAGTTGCAAAAAACTAATGTTTAAAGTCAAAAGCAAAAACACAAGTGCAACAAATGTGCTGGTCATGATATAGTCTATAGGACTTTACTTGAAATAATTACCATGAAATAGTTGCCTCATTCTTAACCACGGTCAAACGTTCTTTATGTTTTACAACAACAAATCCTGGGTATGATCTATGAACTAATTCTGTTTTAAAGGCTGACTTTTAATACAGTTCATTTCAAAGCCCTGGGTTAACTTTATTGTTTGCAGTGTCAGAGTCATTGAGTGAATAAACATTGCATGAAACCTGCTTACATAACATTTCTAGCTTCTGCGCTCCCATAAGCTTTTTCCCCAATATCTGTTTAACGGAGAGAAGATTTCAACACATTTCTAATCATAATAGTTTTAATAACTCATCTCTAATAACGGATTTATTTTATCTTTGCCATGACGACAGTAAATAATATTTTACAAGACATTTTTTAAGACACTTCTATACAGCTTAATGTGACATTTAAAGGCTTAACTAGGTTAAGTAGGTTAACTAGGCAGGTTAGGGTAATTAGACAAGTTATTGTATAATGATGGTTTGTTCTGTAGACTACCGAAAAAATATATAGAAATAATATTATCAGACATACTGTGAAAATTTCCTTGCTCTGTTAAACAACATTTGGAAATTATTTTAAGAAGGAAAAAAAAATTAAATACTGTATATACAGTTGAAGTCAGAATGATTAGCCCCCCTTAGAATTTTTATAATTTTATCAAGGTTTTTTCCTTGACTGGAAGCGTCCTCATTTTACAACAACTTTAACAACTGCATTATTTGACTGTCCAAAGCAGTGTTCAGACCAATAGTAAAGTAGGGTAAAGGGCAGTGTGAAAAGCCACGTGTTTATTATCTGTTACACATTAAATGTATTATGATAAAGTCCATTATAAAATATTTTCAAAATGCTATTTTTTTTTCTTTTTACTTTATCATTTATTAATGTTTTGATAGAGTTGGGTTGGATTTTGTTGAGTATGGTTAAAGGAACAGTTCCCCACCACCCACCCCCCCAAAAAAAACATTTACTCACACAAGTTGTTTTATCCTTTTACGAATTTCCTTTTTCTGTTAAACGCTTCCTTTGTTTACAGTCACTTGAGTGACAAAATGTTCATTTGTTTGGGTGAACTATCACTTTAAGATAAAGAATGCACCTGAAAAAAGCAGTTAGCCCCCTAATAATAATAATAATAATAATAATAATAATAATAATAATAATAATAATTTTTCCACATCAAAATGGCATATGGCTGATGTGTTGTAGGGGTGGGTTCTCCAGAAATGCCTTGCAGTAAGGCTTGGGCACAAAAGCTTCATTGTGGGTTGTCCTGAAGTCATGATTGCAGTTCCTGGGCCTGATATGGCTTTCTTTAACCTAGAAATAGATTAGCACAAGATCAAGATCAGCTCTCATTTGACTGGTCATTGAACAATTATTGTACTGTACAAACAGTGAAAACTGACCCAGGCTCCCAGTAAATGCTCATTGCTCAGTATACTTTTTTTTGCAAAACGTAAAATACATTGCTCCAGGTACATTACATTGCACATTTCAGTTGAAAAATCCACTAGTGGGTGCTGTCTACATTTTGCACATCTGAAATACATTACTTTGGGTGCATTTTGTTGTTTTAGACACACGTCCTTCTTGTATGCATCCATGAAAAGGCAGGGCTTGTCGTACAGATCACCAAACAAACCACAGACCTACACCGTTCCCTAAACCTAAAAGTGCACTGTGACCACATAGTTTTACCTTGCTGTTATCTCTTTTGTGGAGCCGTGCTTCATTAAACTCAAACTCGAGTGCTCTGCACCACAAGTACAACACCACACAAGGTAAGCTACTGAGCAAACTGACTGCTCCAGAAATGTTGTCCACATGAAGATAGAAAGGTGAGGGGATATGTATTCGATTACAAGTTATGAAGATCTTTAAGGTGTTTTGTAATTTTTATTTGGTGTTGTGCGAAGAACTGCATGAATATAATACTATAAGCAGCAATAATATGTCCTTGTAAATATCAGTAGCATGAAAAGGAATAAAAGTTGTTGTTTTATATTGTCCTGTAGCATTCATTTTACCAAGAAATAGCATTCAAACCTATATTGAAGTGCATATTTGTATGGCACTTATTTCTAAATGAGCTTTTGTTGAGAAAACAGAACATTAGCATTTGGTAACATTAGGAATATTCACTTTTTTAAATAATATTTTTCCAACTTCATAGAAATGTCTTGTCCACCAATTGGATTTAACCAAACTGATATCACTGAGTGATAACGTCCCACTTTACAGCTCAAAACAAGGGACTTTCATGGAGAGGATGATAAAGAGTTTTCATGGACTGTATAATAAATGTTTATCTGTAAAGAAATGTAAATATTTTACCTGCTGAAGCTGCCCAGGGCTCAGCTCCTGTCTTCTAGAGTTTAGAGTAATAAAATCATTTTGCATGGTTGTAAGCAGCTGATCTGGCTCTAAAAAACAAGAATAATAGAGACATATTTGATATAAACAAATGTTGTATTTAAGAGACCATTAAGAATTCAGGTCAGGTATCAATTTATATGTCCTGATTTGATTCACATGCTCTCATTTTTAATAAATTCAGTTCTTGATTTGGTTGTCAATTCTTGATTTTGAAAAACACAATAATTAAAAAAAATAATTATCTGAATGTATCATTTTAACTTCTGTTTTTGAATTAAATGCCATTATTGCTTTTTTCTATAAACTAAAACCACCAAAATATAAATCAGCTGTTTAGAATAAAAGTACTAATATTTATTTTTAGACAGCTCAATACCCTTAAAAAAATTCCTATTTGGTGGAATAACCAAATGACAAATTTGTTATATTAGATTTATTCATTCAATTCATTCATTTTCTTTTCAGCTTAGTCCCTTTATTAATCTGGGGTTGCCACAGCGAAATGAATCCCCAACTTATCCAGCATATGTTTTACGCAGCGGATGCCCTTCCAGCTGCAACCCATCACTAGGAAAAATCCATACACACTCATTTACACACATACACTACAGACAATTTAGCCTACCCAATTCACCTATACCACATATTTTTGACTTGTGGGGGAAACCGGAGCACCCAGAGGAAACCAACAGAAATGGCAACTGACCCAGCCGAGGCTTGAACCAGTGACCTTCTTGCTGTGAGGTGATTGTGCTACCCACTGCGCTACCATGCAGCCCCATATTAGATTTATATTAATATAATTTATTTTATTGAAATTTTGAAGAATATACAATATATATATTTTTTTACTTTCTTATATAATTAAAATTAATTATTACCCTTCTGTAATACTTTATAATATATTAACTCCTCTTTTTTCAAATATTTCAGTTCAGTGGAAAGCATATTTTTTTAAATAATAATTTTATGAACTTATTTGAATATTTTGTTATTTTGCAAGATTCAGGATTCAGGTTGAATGTTCAATTTACACAAATGCTTAACTAGGCAATATATACACTCACTTTATTAGGTATACCTGTCCAACTGCTTGTTAACACAAGTTTCTAATCAGCCAATCACACAGCAGCGTTCTCACACACAGTGTTCTCAGAAGAACGAACTTGGGAGCCCACGAGAACAGAGAACGCGTCCTGTGAGATGCTGCGTTCTTCCTGATGGTCAGGTGACCTTCACGCTTGTTTAACCAAAAAATTATTTAAACATTGCAGCATTCATACAGTGATTTATTGTTTTTCTCCTATTTCAATAAATACTATACATAAAGACTTTTTTAAATACGAATTTTAGCAAATAGTCACCCTTAATGTGATTATTCCTTTATTAAAATTTTCATGGTGATGTTTATATTCACCGTTTCATTTAGGGAAACTCCTGAGGTAAATAAGTTATATCTCTGAACTTTAATAATAAATAAATCTATATAAAATGCTGCGCTTCCTAAATCCAGTCGCAATGACTTCTGGGACTTCTAGGACGAGTTTGGTGCTCAAGTCTGCATCGGTGCGTCCTTGATATCAAGAACACATGCGGGAACTTTCACGCCTCCCCCGTTCTTGCGGTCTTGAGTTTTGGAACTGAACTTTGGAGGTTGATGATAACATTACACGAGAACAAGAGGACGCAAGACCGCTGAAGAACGCATATTGAGAAACAGCCATTGTCAGGACGGTCAGGAAAGGTATGCAGAAGAGCATCTCTAAATGCACAACATGTCGATGCTTGAGGCGGATGGGCTACAGCAGCAGAAGACCACACCGGACAGGAAATTGAGGCTACAATTTGCACAGGCTCACCAAATTTGGACAATAGAAGATTGGAAAACATTGCCTCGTCTGATGAGTCTTGATTTCTGCTGGTAGGGTCAGAATTTGGCATCAACAACATGAAAGCATGGATCCATCCTGCCTTGTATCAACGGTACGATTCAGGCTGGTCGTGGTGGTGTAACAATGTGGGGGGGATATTTAATTAGCACACTTTGGGCCCATTCGTACCAACTGAGCATCGTGTCAACACCACAGTCTACCTGAGTAATGTTGCTGACCATGTCCATCTCTTAATGACCACAGTGTACCCATCTTCTGATGGCACTTTCAGCAGGATAACGTGCCATGTCATCAAGCACGAATCATATCAGACTGGTTTCTTGACAATGAGTTCAGTGTAGTCAAATGGCCTCCACAGTCACCATATCTCAATACAATAGAGCACCTTTGGGATGTGATGGAATGGGAGATTCACATCATGGACATGCAGCTGACAAATCTGCATGATGCTATCATGTTGATAGGGACTAAATTATCTGAGGAATATTTCCAGTATCTTGTTGAATCTATGCCATGAAGGATTAAGGCAGTTCTGAATGCAAAAGTGGGGGCAGGGGTCTAACTGGGTACTAGTAAGATGTACCTAATAAAGTGGCCGGTAAGTGTATAAATATATATGTTGTGGTATATACTATCTCCCTATATATTTAGGGAGATAATAATACTGATCTGAGCAGTTTATTCCACATTTTTTATATTACAGGTTAAACCGAAAAGTGTAAAGTAATGAGGGCACAGTTCAGGTCATATTAGGTGGTCAATCATTGTGAAAACACAGGTTAGTAGGCTCAAAATACCTTGCTCAAACAGCACATGACTAGGTGGATATACTGGTGTTTTGGGACGGACCACTTCTTTATGTGAGAACTGCTCCTGTGTTGTGCTGTAGAAACATCCAGCCATATTAGGCTTCCCGAATTCTACGTTGCTCAGAGTCCTGATACTGGATCCATCCACATGCGCTGGGAACTGTGCGCTTTTCATCTGATAATGCAAACACCTCACACTTAGGAAAGACATGCTTTTGTATTATTTAGCAATATGCTGCAAACAAGTCAAACCTTTGGGAAGAACTGCTGGTTTGTTGTTGACAGTCTTTCTGGGTTAGCAAGCAGCTCTCCCTTGAACACAGAGCTGAGAGTTGGGCTTCTATGCTCTAGGTGAATAGGGCCTGCTAAAAACAAACAGCAAGCTATAAAATTTAAATACTTCAAGAATATATGATAATGAGCTCATTATGCATGATAATTGCAAAATAGAAGTTGATGGGAGGTTATTGTTTGAGCATTTTAAAATAATTAGAATTATTGAAATGGCACCATCTGCTGGTCATGCTCTGCTTTTACGTTGTAAAAAACAGTTACTTTTACTTTAAAAATCAATAAAAATCTATTGTAACTTGAACTAAGTTGACGTAATTTTTTTAATTGTGCACATAGTTCGTTTACTTAATAATGTAATGGCTGTTTTACACTGTCAAAATCATTTATGCATGCATTTTGCTTCAGCTCAGTCCCTTTGTTTATCAGGGGTCACCACAGTGGAATGAACCGCCAACTTATCCAGCATATGTTGGATGCCTTTCCATTCACACACATACATTATGTATGCCAATTTAGCTTATTCAATTCACCTATAGCGCATGTTTTTGGACTGTGGGGGAAACCGGAGCACCCGGAGGAAACCCACACCAACACAAACTTGAATCAGCGACCTTTTTGCTGTGAGGCTAAAGTGGAAAAGAGTTATCTTAACTCATCAACAGAATTTATTAAGCAGAACTCAAAACGAATGAGTTATGAATGAATTAATTACATTTTTGTGTTAACTAATTAGAAGCAATACCAAGCCATTTGAGTAGCTATATTGTAGTTTAGACTTAGTTTGTTGAACTTTGTTGATAACTGAACTTAAAATGTTTAAGTTACTAATACTCTAAAGGTTTGAAAATACAAATTATCAGCACAATTAATATATGTGTATATGCCTCATATAGTCCTATAGTTTACAGATCTCAAACAATTTTGTTTCAAAATCTGAGATGGTTTGCCAAAATCAGTTTCCTCAAACTGTTTGAGTTAACTTTACTTATCGGGTTTTACAGTGTATCACGTTTTCTCTTTTTTTTAAGTAAAGACAACAAATTGCTTTAAAAACAGCAGGTTTACTGTTTTTGTTAGGGTTTGCTAATGCCTTTTTACACACTATAAAAAATCATGGGTTCCACAAAATGTCTTCATATTGTCCCAAAACAAATTAATTGAGTTAACTTAATCGTTTTTACAAATTTAAGTGGACTGAACATAAAAACATTTAAGTTGTCCTCCCAAAACAACTTTAGAGTTGTGTTGTTTCAGCTCATGTTAAATGAGTAGTTTAAACAAGCAGCCAAAGTTATTTTTTGAGTTCACTGCCACCTTATCATGAACAAAAAACCTTAGAATAGTTAAAGATGTCTGTTTATTGTTGCATCTGGGGTTTACAAATGGTCAAATGATGATCCTTTTGGGCTAAAGATCCCTTTTGTAGCTAAAGTTTTTTTTAACATAAAGCAAATGAAGAAATTAATAAATAAACATATAAACAAAAATACAAGTAAGAAGTAATTAATCTAAGGACGTCAGTATTTGGAAAGTACAATTTAAAAGTAATTACAATTTGATAATGCATTAACATATTACATGTAATTAATACACTGTAAAACCCAAAAAGTTAAGCTAACTCAAACCATTTGAGGAAACCGATTGCAACAAACCATTTAAGTTCAGAAACTAATCCTAATGAGTACTGTGAACTTGATCCATTTGAGTAAATGAAGCAATCTGAGCATAGTAAACCCCAATAAATAAAGAGAACTCAAATTAACTGACTGCTGTAAAACCCAATTAATTAAGGCAACTCAAACCGTTTAAGGAATTTGATTGCTACAAACCATTTGAGTTTAAAAAAACAAAACAAATGTAATCTATATACTGTGAGTACTGTGAACTCACTCCATTTAATTTAAAGTAATGGGGTATTTAATTAACTCATTACCTTCAACACTGAGTTCAAAACTCTCTTGAAATGAGTAGAATTAACTTTCAGTAAATTTTGAGTTAACTACACTCATTTCATTTAATAAAGTTGACTGTTGGGTTTTACAGTGTACAATTAAAGACAAAAATAGTAGCCCTCGTGCTTTTTAAAATATATATTTTTCACATATTTCCTAATTAATGTACAGTATATTATATTAAATACAATTTTATTATTTCTCTCTTTTTTTGGCTAAGGTTGATATTATTATAGAACCCCTAATAAATGTATTTAAATTTTTTTGGATAAGCAAATAGATAGTTTCGTATATGCTGTGTCTTTACGACAAAGACATAAACTATATTTTTATTTAACCCTCTATGAATTTTTATTTTAGGTGGGAAAAAAAAAATTATTCATCCTAATTTTTGAGAGGTCCCTGATAATATATCAATCATCAGTATTAAAAATACACTCACCGGCCACTTTATTAGGTACACCTTTCCAACTGCTCGTTAACACAAATTTCGAATCAGCCAATCACATGGCAGCAACTCAATGCATTTAGGCATGTAGACATGGTCAAGACGATTTGCCGCAGTTCAAACCGAGCACCAGAATGGGAACGCAATCTGATTTAAATGACTTTGAACATGGCATGGTTGTTGGTGCCAAACAAACTAGTCTGATTATTTTAGAAACTGCTGATTTACTGAGATTTTCACGCACAACCATCTCTAGGGTTTACAGACAATGGTTCCAAAAAGAGAAAATAACCAGTGAGCGGCAGTTCTGTGTGCGCAAATGCCTTGTTGATGCCAGAGGTCAGAGGAGAATGGCCAGACTGGTTCGAGCTGATAGAAAGGCAATAGTAACTTAAATAACTACTTGTTACAACCGAGGTATGCAGACAACACGTCCAAGCTTGAGGCACATGGGCTACAGCAGCAGAAAACCATACCAGCCACTCCTATCAAACAGTACTTGAGAAATATAATTAAATTTGACAAGACTAATAATTCTGTCTTTGACTGAGTATTACTTTTTTTTTTAACTAGTTTAAAACCTGCATCAATACAAAGTTACATTCTGATATTTTCCCATTTCTGTGACATAACAAAAAATATATAACATGTGATGACATGATTATACAAACCAAACGTATGTGCACAGAATTGGTCAGATGATGTCGTGGTCCATTTATCATCAGGAAATTCCCGAAGATTGATGTGCAGAGATTTGGTGTTGTTCCTGAATTTAGGAGAGCTGCTAAACAAATGTATTAGATTTACTTCGTGTACATAAAAATATACAGTTGAAATCAGAATTATGAGCTTCCCTTTGTATTTTTTTTTTCTTTTTAAAATATTTCCCAAAGGATGTTTAACAGAGCAAAGGACATTTTCACAGTTTGTCTGAATACTTTTTTCTTCTGGAGAAATACTTATTTGTTTTATTTTAACTAAAATAAAAGCAGTTAAAAAATGTTTAGTTTAGCAAACATTTGAAGGTTAAAATTATTAGCCTCTTTAAGCTATATATTTTTTTGAATGTCTGCAAAACAAATCATCGAAATACAATAACTTGCCTAATTTCCCTAACTGCCTTAACCTAATTAACCTAGTTAAGCCTTTAAATGTCAATTTAAGCTGTATAGAAGTGTCTTGAAAAATATGTAGTAAAATATGAATTACTGTTATCATGACAAAGATAAAATAAATCAGTTATTAAAAATTAGTTATTAAAACTATTATGATTAGAAATACAGAAAATGGGGGAAAAATAAACAGGAGGGCTATTAATTCTGACTTCAACTGTATATAAAGAGAGAGCTGTCTTCTTATGTATTATACAATCCTTTGATCAAATAAAAATGTACATCTTAAGTCTTTATGCTGCAAACAGAAGCACAATAACAGCACCTGTTGTCATTGGATGGTCTAAAATAGTTGGAATATGTTGTTTGGTTGTTCAACATCTTGTCTCGATCTCCCATTGCAACAGATGAATACTGAACTCGTTGCTAAATAAAATATACAATGAAATAAAAGCAAACATGTCATTGAATTGGCACTCTCTGAAAGCGCTGCAATTGATATTGAAATACCTTCTCTATGGATTGAAGAGGAGGATTTGAAGCACACTGTCTGTACTGGAACTGCTCATGATAACTGGAGCTGCAGTTCTTGTCCTTTTTGTCCTGTCTCAAAGTCGAGCTGATGCCTTATTGATACAAAGAAATCATCTTATATCAATCTTACATAAAATATCAAATATAGAATATAAAAATAAAGCTGAATTAATAACTCAGGTTTTAGTCATTTCCACGCTATTGTCCTTTATAACTTTCCATAAGTAACAGATTACTTAAAATATATTAGTCCTCTTTTTATGCAAGATGCAAAAATTTGGTGGATTAATTGATAATACAATTGACATTACATAAAATGCTAATTGGTGGCATGGTGGCGCAGTAGGTAGTGCTATCGCCTCACAGCTAGAAGGTCGCTGGTTCGAGCCTCGACTGGGTCAGTTGGCATTTCTGTGTGGAGTTTTCATGTTCTCCCCGTGTTCGTGTGGGTTTCCTCCCGGTGCTCCGGTTTCCCCCACAAGTCCAAAGACATGTGGTATAGGTGAATTGGGTATACTAAAATTGACCGTGTGTATGGATCAGTGATGGGTTGCAGCTGGAGGGGCATTCACAGCGTAAAACATATGCTGGATAAGTTAGGGGGTTCATTCCACTGTGGCGACCCCAGATTAATAAAGGGACTAAGCTGAAAAGAAAATGAATAAATGCAAGTTAGAAAGTGTTATCCACTTGGTGGCGCTGTAAAAAATGCTGCGTTCTACACAATCAATTTGTGTCGGGACAACATGAAGCAAACAAGTTAAATTATTACTTTTTGCAATTTTAAATGGATTGAACATAAAACAGTCAAGTTGTCCCCTAAAAACTCAAGAATTGTGTTGTTACAGCTCATTTTAAAAAAGAAGTTTGAACAAACACTAAATGACATTTTTTGAGGGGGCAGAAATGTGAACTTAAATGAAGTGTATTTTAGCATGCTTTTTTCACATTTTGTATATTATTTTATACTATGGTTATACGTTAAATTAGTCATAAATATACTTATACATGTTTAAAAGTAGGGTTCGAGTGTATTTGTAACTATATATTAAAAAAAGAATGCAGATATAGTGCGTTAAATGCACATTTTAGTTAAATTCCGTGGTGTCTCAAAATAGCATAGTTGAGTACACTTAAATGGTCTGAAGTTTATATTAAAATGTGCTTAATACTAATTCTTAGTACATTAAATACAAAATTAGTTTGGGAAAACAGAGCACTTTTAAAACAGTATTTAGCACACTTCTATCACAATTTGTATATTCTTTTGATATACTACTATACTTGAAATTAGTTATAAATAATTTGAATGCTTAAAGGTAGGGTTAAAGTGTATTTCCAGTTGTAACTATTTTTTTTAATACAGATATAGTATGTTAAAAACTAATTATAGTTAAATTTCAGGTTGTCTCAAAATCGCACAGTTGAGTACACTTGGTATTAAGTTTATCTTAACATATCCTTAATACTATTTTTAGTACATTAAGTACAAAATGAGTGTGCATAAATAGAGTACTTTTAGTACAATACAAAAAAGTATACTTAGTGTACTTAAAGTGAATTTTAGCACACTTTTTTTTACATTTTGTATATTTTTTATATATTACTATTATATTTTAAA
>CAIGQZ010010147.1:869625-888937 GCA_903798205.1 Danio tinwini
AGGAACTGTACATCGTCTCATCTGGACATTTAATTTTCAGCACATTTGTCCAGACTGCTGTGGTGGGTCGAAGTAGTTGGGCTGCGGACATGGGCATGGGCTTGAAATCTGCGTGAGTGGTCTCGAAGTTTCCACACAAGTCTCCATAAGGCATTTTAAAGTTGCTGCTCTGCATCGTCAGGTGAGTTATCTTAGGCTCGATAGGAGGTACAGGTGGATGAAAAGGAAATGACAGCGCTGTCTCCGTCTGGAACTTTCCTAGATTTTCCTGCTCTCCGAACTGGAAATGTGGTGAAGCAGGACGAGATTCACCAATTCTTTTCACCATGGTTGTGTGGTCAATTAATTGAAAGTGGCCTTTGTTTATTGTCTCATACATGTCCTTTGCTCCGTCCAAAAATGGTACGTTTGATATCCTCGATTGAAGCATCTTCATATATATTCGCGAGGAAAAGAAGATATGAAGATTTTTAATAACAATAACCTGTGACTGAAATTTATAGAAATGCTTAAAGCAGTTAACAGTTCTGTCTGGTCTTGACAAATCCCACTCAAATACAGCACACATATTAAATACACCAGCTGTGAACTCATTGTATGTACATACGTATTTAATAGACAAAATAAAAGTTACCTTCTTTTCTTGATATGTTCAAGTCGAAACACAAAGCCGAAGGGGTCACCAAAGACTTATCAGTTTGTTGTGGAGACATTAAATATTAAATGTTCACCAAGACAACCCTTGTAACGGATTCTGAGTTGCAGTCAAGTCATTTGGAACCGGTGTTTTATTTTTGGATGTGACCAGTTGTACGGTGTTTACTGATGTGTTAACCGTCTTTTGTTTGTTCGTTTGTTTTTATATTAATTCATAAGAGCAATCATGCTTTTTTTTAGATTGAGATGAACATACACTGTACATTAGATGGCAGTATTGGGTCAACTGAAGTATATACACTAAGTAACAGTTGTCCTAAAATTAATTTAACATGTTTGTTTCACTTGCTATTTTAAGGTGAAATAGTGTTACTTTATGTAAGGGAAGTCTTATTTGTTTTGCTTTAGAAAACTAGACACAACCAAATCACAGATCTCAATAACGTCAGCTATTTTCATAATCTAGTACCAAGTCTTAGTCACAGATCACCCTAAAATGTTAATTTGCTTAGTATTTACTGTCCCTCAAGTGGTTCCAAACCTTTGTTTTTTTCCTTTATTCTGAACACAAAATAAGATATTTTGAATAATGTTGGAAATTGGTAACCACTGACATCTATAGAAAAAAAAAACATTTAATTCAATGGCTGTGATTATCCAACATTCTTCACAATATCTTCTTTTGTGTTTAGCAAAAGAAACTGATAAATGGTGAGTAAATGATGATTACTCCTAAATAAATTATTAAATGACAGAATGTTTATTTTTAGGTGATTTGTCTCTTTAAAATCACACTTGATGCACATTAAATGTTGTTAGAGAACATTTTCATGTGATCAAAAAGTGATCGATGATTTGTTTTTTCACATGCAAATTTTGCCAAAACATTTAACATGTTTGTTTCACTTGTTATTTTAAGATAAAGCTGTGTTAATTTATGTATGGGAAATCTTACTAGTTTTGCTTTAGAAAACTAGTCACAATCAAATCACAGATCTCAACAACTTTGGCTATTTTTATAATCTAGTACCAAGTCTTAAAGGCACCGTTTACCCAAAAACATAAATTTGCTCAGTATTTACTCAAGCTTCACAAGTTTCTTCATTTCTTCTGAACACAAAATAAGATATTTTGAAGAATGTTGGAAACTAGTAAACACTGACATCTATAGGAAATAAAAACACTATTGAAGAGAGTATTGGGTCAACTGAAGTCTATACATTAAACCAGTAACATTTGGCCTAAAATTAACATTTAAAAAATAAACACACATCTTTGAAATAAGCAAATGCATACGTATATTTGGTATCCAAAACTGTCAACAGTTTTGTGTCAGACAAATACCCTTTGAAAGCAGACAATTTTCAACCATGGAAATTATTCCAAGGGCAAGGAAAAGTGTTATAAAATACAAAAATCTAATAAAACCACATGGAAATATGGATGAATGATTAATGAAAAAAAGAAGTCATTCCCAATAATTTATATGGAGATACTTTGATTAATATTGCATCAATATTAGGCTTTTTTACATTTTCTCAATTTATTCAAATATTTAATTTAAACCTCTGATTAATAAAGGGACTAAGCCGAAAAGAAAATGAATGAATACATTTAAACCAAATTATTATTATTTAGAGTACTGGCTTACATTATATCAGCTTCACAAAAAATATTAACATTATATTCTATTTACCATATTCAATTCAATTCATGTTTATTTCTATAGCCTATTACAATGTAGATTGTGTCAAAGCAGCTTAACAGAAGTTCTAGTAAATTGAAACTGTGTCAGTCCAGTTTTCACAGTTGATATATGGGGATGAAGCTCAATGTAAACTATACTGTATATTTTCCAAATGTTGCTGAATGTCATTCGTAAATCTACAGTAAAACAACATTTCTAGCTATACAATTAAATTCAAAAAGCATCTTTGGATCCCAAATGCTCTGTAAATATTTTAATTGAAAATTACAACGAAACACAGCTAATGCAACAAGAGCAGCACTTTATTCCTTCATTAATTTGTACTCCATGACATGCAATTTAACCAAATAAATAAATAAAAAACTATTTTATATAGTCATCAATATTCATAAAGTGCCATAAAGGGTATTTTGGGATTAGGAGACAAAAAAAAGTATAAAATGAAAGGACATGTAAACATGAAGCAAATACTTTTATTGGGAATTCATATAAAAACCACAAACAGCACAATAGAAAAATAGCGTATGTGCAAATGTCTTTGAGATTACAGAGATGTCCAAGCAAGGTAAACTCAACAGTTAACAGGCTAAAAACACATTTTCAAAAACCGAAGAAAAAAAAATACTTAGTATAAAGATGCATGCTGAGGTATTGCAAATTATAGTGGTCTATAAAAAGGCGAAAGTGTTTTTCCTAAAGGGTCATTGCCATTAGAAGTGCCGTTTTGAACTAATGGAATCTGACAGTGAAAACTAAATTGAATCCTTGCAGAAATGCATTACATTACAGACATATTCAGACAAACCAGTTGAAATAATGAATAAATGAGTTAATGAAAAGGGGAAGTTAAGGTAAAGAGTCCCTCGTTAGCAGTTGTTTCTAAGAGAAATATCATGTTTTTTGTTAGTGCCGTGTGCTTAGAGGTCCTCGTTTCTCTAGTTGTCAATTACAGAGCCCTACATTAAGCTAATTTTATGTGGCATGTAAGAGCAACAAAGTTCAACAAGCCATTACATTACTTAAACGTCCTAACAGAGACATGCTGGTGTTCCTAAATATTGAGATTTTTTAATTCCTCAGTTCTAATCATGTTTCTGACAATAACACTGGTTAAATATAGGAGCTTACATCCACAGAACATTCTGTTCAAACTCTTACAGAAAAAAAAACACACTGGCTTCACAATAAAGTGATCGTTCATCCAAAAAGAAATGATGATTTATTATGTAAAAGTTTCTTTATGTTGAACACAAAAGAAGATATTTAGAAAAATGTTGAAAATTGGTAACTATTGACATCTATAAGAAAATAAAAACACTATTGAAGTCAGTAGCTGCTGCTTTCCAACATTCTTTACAATATCTTCTTTTGTGTTCAGCATAAATAAGTAAATAATGATTACTCCTAAATAAATGAGTAAATGATGACAGAATGTTCATTTTTAGGTGATCCGTCTCTTTAAAATCACACATGAAACATGAAATTGGTTTGAGAACATTTTCATGTGAACAAAAAGTGATCATTACGTGATTAATTATGTTTTTTCACATGCAAAGTTTGCCAAAACATTTAACATGTTTGTTTCACTTGTTATTGTAACGTTAAGCTAACGGTGTTAAGAAAGTCTGGTTTGTTTTGCTTTAGAAAACTAGACACAACCAAATCACAGATCTCAACAATAACTTCAGCTATTTTCATAATCGTGTACCAAGTCTTAAAGTCACAGTTCACCCTAAAATGCTAATTTGCTCAGTATTTACTCTCCCTCAAGTGGTTCCAAAACTTTCTGAGTTTCTTTCTTTATTCTTGAAGAATGCTGGAAACTTGTAGCCATTGACATCTATAAGAAATAGAAACACTATTGAGGTCAGTAGCTGCTGCTTTCCAACATTCTTCGCAATATCTTCTTTTGCGTTTAACAGAGGAAAGAAACTCATAAATGATGATTACTCCTAAATAAATGAGTAAATGATGACAATGTTCTTTTTGGTGATCCGTCCCTTTAAAATCACACATGAAACATATAAAAAGTGGTTTGGGAACATTTCCATGTGAACAAAAAGCCATTACATGATCAATGATTTATATATTTTTGTTTCACATGCAAATTTTGACAAAATATTTGCCGTATGTTTCACTTGTTATTTTATTGCGAAGCTAACTGTTTTTTCTGTAAGGGAAAACTTATTTGTTTTGCTTTAGAAAACTAGTCACAATTAAATCACAGATCTCAACAACAACTTCAGCTATATTTATAATCTAGTACCAAGTCTTAAAGGCACAGTTCACCAAAAAATGTACATTTGCTCAGTATTTACTCTCCCTCAAGTGGTTACAAACCTTTATGAGTTTCTTTCTTCTGAACAAAAAAAGAAGATATTTTGAAGAATGTTGGAAATTGGTAATCATTGACATCTATAGGAAATTAAAACACTCTTGAAGTCAATGGCTGTGGTTATCCAACATTCATCACAATATCTTCTTTTGGAAGGAAGAGGAAAGAAACCCATAAATGATGAGTAAATGATGATTACTCCTAAATAAATGAGTAAACGATGACAGAATGTTCATTTTTAGACGATCGGTCCCTTTAAAATCACAAAACACATAATAAATGTGGTTTGGGAACATTTTCATGTGATCAAAAAGTGTTCGATGATTTGTTTTTTTCACATGCAAATTTTGCCAAAACATTTAACATGTTTGTTTCACTTGTTATTTTAACATGAAGCTAAATGTATTTTTTTCTGCTTTAGAAAACTAGTCACAACCAAATCACAGATCTCAACAACAACTTTTTTCATAATCTAGTACCAAGTCTTAAAGTCACAGATCACCTCAAAATATACATTTGCTCAATATTTACTGTCCCTCAAGTAGTTCCGAATCTTTTTTTCTTTTTTATTCTTTTGAACACAAAAGGTATTTTGAAGAAAGTAGTAGGAAAATCGATGAAAGTCAATGATTACAGGTTTCCATCTTTCTTCGATCCGTCTTCTAAGGTATTCAGCAGAAGAAATTAAGACAAATAGATCTGATACAATTGAATGATGAGTAAATGGTGACAGAAGTTTCAGTTTTGGGTGAACCATCACTTTAAATTCTTTTAGAGAGTTCAATGTGATTTCTTCTCATGACTAATTTAAGCAAACAGGCCCTGGTCATCATGTGATATTTGTTAGTTACACCCATTAATCTCGGCTCTCCTGAAGCAAATATGGAATGTGGGTGCAAATATTCTCCAAAATAGCTTGTCATGCTACTTATTCACGTCTTGAGTTTTTTTTCCTACCATTCTAGTACCATGATGAATCGTTGTGCAGTTGTGCAGCTAGGGAAGATTCCAGTAAAGTTTTCATCGACCTCATAACTGGAGTTTTACCATGTAATATTATCCAAATGCAGTGGTCATTTGTCTAGGAGCTTGGCCAGGTTTTGTCGCAGGTCAGTTAAGTCATAAATTTTGACATCTAGTGTTTCAATGACCTTTTGCACAGCCGTTTCTGCCCTGCTCTGGGCTTCTTGAGAAGAAGCTAAGGCGTTCTCCGCTGTTTCAACTTGTTTCTCCAACTCTGAGTTCTTAGCTTCCAGGTCCTAATGCCAAAGCAAACAAACATTCATTCTGAGATCAGTATACTGTAATATAATCACAATTAGGGCATGTTCACAAAAAACATTGTCAATTTATAAACTAAACATTTTTATGGATTTTGGACATTTACACAACATCATTTTGGGGATCTGAAAATGTTTTTTTTATTTATAAAAAGGGTTAAGGCACTTAAATGTGTAGTATGTAAGTTTGACACCAAGTGGTTGAATTAGGTATTGCATGCCTGGTTAAAAAAACAAAACACGTAAGCATACGTTGCCAGATGGACAACATCAACAGAAGTGTGCCTAACTATCAAGCCTAAAGGCTGATTTAAATCATGTTTTAAATAAAAGCAAAGGCATGTGATAGAAAAACTATTTTCCATATTAATAAGAGTTTTTGTTCTAACCAACACCTGAAATACTTGTTTTAGAAACGACTTCTATTTCTTGCAGCTGAACAACAGGACAAACTGACAACGTTTACCTCAGGTACACCTCATGTGCTTCATTGAGTGTTAAATGCTAATAATGCGAGTTTCAATGCTATTTTACTAGACATTTATTGCCATACTACTGAAAGCAGCAGCAGATAGATCACCTCAGATCTTTAAAATAAAATAAACCGTTTGAAATGAAACTTCATAACTGACATCAAACCAACACATATCAGTAAATCAGCATGTACATTTAACAATGAGGTTTAATATGTATTAATTAGACTGTAAACCTTACCATTTCCTTGGAGTGCAGTAAGTGCACTATTCTGTGCTTCTGAATGGCTGTATTTAAATTTATGTCATGTTTCGACTGGTGCAAACAGCCAAATTGCTTATGACTGCAAATCTGGTCACGTAGTGTGTTGTTATGACACAATGTAACCTGCTCACCTAATGTTTAAGTTTGGAATATATTAGGCATGGGCCGGTATAAGATTCTGATGGTATGATAACCTTAGATAAAAATATCACGGTTTCATGGTTTGACAGTATTGCGATTACTTCTCTAATATATGCTCATTTTAAATGTCTGGGTAAAAAAATAAAAAATTTTTCCCCTTTGAACACAATATATTTATTTTGAGAAACATTTTAAATATTTTGGAACAGAAAACATGTCAGGCTGAATAATTCAAATGAATCATTGACATTGGCATTTTTTGGATATCTTTTCTGCTGGAGATACTGTTGTCCTAAAAAAAATCTGACATATACCATAGGAACGGTATAGCAGAACATTTTGGCGTTTCTAAAACTTTGACTTTTCCAAACCGCGATATACCTTGAAAACGGTTATCATCTCATGCCTATAATATATATAACCACCTCATGTGGAACTCTGAATCTGCGTCTCATTTCGGAGTCTGTTACTGTCCACCAGAGATCGCAATTTAGTCATGGACGCACACTTTGAGAGCCTTCCTGACTGAATGAATGAAATACGTGGTTTCCACCAAGGCAACCCGGGTTGCTGAAATATAATTGGCTAAACTGGCAGTGGGCTGGTTAAAAGAACCCAAACAAAGACAGCCGTTTCGGCACATAACACCCATTTTCAAAGCAGAATATCTCACTTTAGCATTGTTTTTTAGATAAACAAGAATATTCCCTTAGCATGTTTCTTAATTATCTGCAAACATATGATGGTATTTTTATGCTTTAGAAGAGTCAAAAACTCACAAACAGCAGCTTTAAGGTAGTTACACAATGAATCTGAAATGCTTGTCAGACACTTTCACACATTGAAAGAAAAAATTTAATTGACCTCATGTTGCATCAATAACATTTAAACACTGCGTCGGTCATCAAAAAATTCAGGTTTGATCTTTTCAGCTTTCAGCATTTGTAAAAAAAAGTCTTTTGAGAGGTGTTTTGATAGTTCAAGCCACTACACAAGCAAAGGACAAAATCCAGAATGCTGTTACTAAGGGTGCTTTCACACCTAGACTTTTGTTCCGGAACCTGGCACGTTTGCCCAGTTAGCGCGGTTTGTTTGGCATATGTAAAAAGGGCAATCGCGCTCTCATCCGCGCCAAAGCAATCCCTCCGAGACCGCTTGAATGAGAAACGAACTCTGGAGTGGATCGATTGTAGTGAGTAAGCAATACAACGCGCACCCTTCTCATCACCCCTCCCCACAGCATCCCTCATCGCTCTTCTTCAGACATGTCGTGCGCACCCTGTCAAACACCACCAAAACACCCCCTTGACAGCTGGGCGGGACTCTGCAAAATATACCGTGAAACTATGACCAATGTAAGGAGCGTTTACTCACTTATTACAACTTATTTTGGTCCGTTTATAAACTTTGCCGTGTGAAAACGAACCGCACCAAGAACAAAGAGCAACAATGTACGAATTTTATTCCCTGTTTCGGAACAAATGAATCGATTCACAGATGTGAAAGCACCCTAAGAGTAGTGGTGGGCAAAGTGAGGCAAAAGTTGAAGCAAATGTGTCGAGACTTCGAAACAGAGACATTTTTTTAGGTATAAGCAAATTAATGAATTATCCCAGGTTGTATATCAAATGACCATGTGATTTATGAGAGTGGTTAGTGATCCTGTCATGCAGACTCGTGTTATCAAAAATATCGAGCTTGGTATTTATTAAAACTGAAATTTAAAAAATTTCTATTTTTAACATTTGTGTAGTGAAGAGTGGTAAACTGCAGACCTTCACAGCCAATCACAGTCATTTCTGTTGTTTAAGAATGTGCTCAACAGCACTCAAATGTTAGCAGGAAATGGAGGTTTTTAAAATTTCATTACTGATTGGTATCGAACTCAATACTTTTGACAACCGTAATGCAGACAAATTAAGTTTGAAACCAGCGTAAGACATCTAGTCTATAGTTTTTTTGTTCTCTTCTTGTAATATAATGTGTCGTAACATCAATCAAAAAAGTTAACTTTGGTGAATAAATGTGTTATTTTAGTGATAAAAATGAACAGTAATAAAAAATTTACATTTTCAACTTACAAATTACAAATCAACTTACAATTTCTGACTTTTTGCACAAGCTGGGTTTCAAACTTGGGTTGCCCGCAGCGCAGTTGCACTATATTCAGCAAACTTTCCACTATGCTATGTGCAATTGTGTGATTTATTTTTGACCCCGTCAATCAAAGGCAGGTTCGCCAGGTCTCGAAATGCTTGTGAAATGCCTCAATCCTTTGAATTGTTTGAGTCAAATGACCTGGGTGTTTCACATCAGCCATTCCCAACTCAGAAGCACAGAGCACTTTATGACAAAGTGCGTAATATAAAGACAGAATGTGACAGATGGTTAAGTGCTGTACACTACTGTATGCTGGTTTCAGTGCATACCGTGCACCTTTTCCATGCTGCTATTTGGCAAGTATGTGTGTGTCCATACCTTTAAGTACTAATTGTTTGATGTATTTATAGGGATAAAACTGTAGCACCAAAAGTGGTTGTTTGGCTGTAATCATAGGGGAAGCACTTTACAGTAAGTGCTACAAAGCACCTATATACCTGCTACATCAGTACTATTATCGGTGCTATATAGCACCTTAACCAGCCCAAAGAACCCCTGAAGAACCATAAAAAAGCACAGAAGGACAGCTGCAGTTTTAATGTTTTACAGAAATCATGATTTTGCAGTTGTACTTTTTAAAGGGCACCTATGGTGAAAAATCTACTTTTCAAGCTGTTTGGACAGACATATGTGTAGGTATAGTGTATAGACCGTCATATTGGGGTGATATAAACACACTCTGTCCTTTTTTTTCAATTTAACAACATAAAAACGGTGGACCAATTGGAGCTGTTTTGAGATCGACCGCAACTTGACGTAGGAGTGCGGTCCCCCCGCCCACCAATATTGATTGACAGATGTGCATTACCATCTCCTCAGTATGTTGTTTCACGTCCGCCATTTTCAGCGTGTGAGTCAAAGCGACGTCACCAAAGAAACACTCTGCTCTATTTTTAGATGGAAGGCTCATTGGGCTCTACATTCACCACGTTATCGCTCTCCTCCACGCCAGTGTTTGTGAGTTTTGTGGGTTTGCATACATGTGTACTTTTCATTGTGTCTTCCTTAAACTTCAGCGGTTTGCATTTCCCGCGGTCACAGAAGCTCCCTGTCATCTTAACTAGGTGCAGCTGGAAAGTGCGAGCGCGTTGCCTCACGTGCGCGTCCCTCCATTGGAAATAACGAACTAACGACGCGCAGCGCCATGCATTTCGCGTTGTCGCGGATGAAAGTGACGACCGTGGGGTTTGCTCACTATTCTGCCGCCTAGGTCGCCTCTATGAACGCGCTGGCCCTGCTCAGGACACTGTTCATATTTCTGCCGTGCCACAGACCGTAATCTGAATAGTTTCATTTTAATTAACATGCGAATGTGCGCCTCTGGTGTGCCGCGTCGTGGCTCTGAGCGACGCATTCGGTGTATGAAGCCCTTTAGTTATAGCCTCAAGCAGGTCCTACACCAGAAGCGCCGCCTGGCGACACTCAGCGTTGCGCCACGCAGCGGCATGCATTTCTGAATTCTAAACATAAGTTTCTATCGGGTGACACACCGGCGCTGCATGTGTGCGATACTTTCAACTGTCATGTGCGCGCCGTGTTGCGGTGCATCCGGTGTGTGATGCCCTACAGTCACAGTTAATTCACTGTGCTTTATTAGTCTCGGTGTAGGCTACAAGTTTGGAGCTTTAAACTAGCACACAGTTGGCTGTAAAACTATACAAAGACACATGATTTTGTACTCTCTGCTTGGTCTGTGTCTGTGTCTGCTTACGTCTGAATGCTGGTACTCTCATGTTGCTTCTCTCTGTCTGTCTGTCTATTGCAATACACACAGTGGGGGAGCTCTTGGCTCCGCCCCCTTGTTAAGTTGGGCGGGAAGTCGAAACTAGTTTTCATGCGAAGCAACACGCCCCTAAAACAGCAAACTGTGTACACGCCCCCAAAATGACACTTTTTAACACATCATAATAAAAAAATCTGAATTGTGTTTTGAACTGAACCTAAACTGGCACACTCAGAAGAACCATACTATTAATATTACCTCTTTAAAAAGGGTTAAAATAGGTGCCCTTTAATACACAATGTAAGAAACATGATTGCTGAAAATTACTGAAAAAAGAATTGTTTAGTTATTTCCATAAATTGTGTTTTGCATCTGTTTTTGCTAATACACACACACATATAAATATATATATATATATATATATATATATATATATATATATACACACACCACACATTTGGCTTATTGTGTGATGTAGTTGTGTTGCTGTGTTAATAAGTCAGAAAAAGTACTTTAAGTATTGGTAAAAGCTTATATGCAATTGAGAAAAAACTGTGATGTTGTGTCAAGTTAAAAGAATAGAGTGGAACCCACACATGAAACATAAATAAAACATGTTTTTGTAACATTTTCATGTGAAATGTGATGTTATCCACTTTTTTCCCACATGAGAATGTCCCAAAACAACATGCTTCAAGCACAGCTCATGTGGCGCTCTTGTGTTTTTTGTGTAAAAGCACTACCAATATAATCTCTATGTACAATTCAATAAATAAACTGAAAATAGTGACATCCTGCTCATGTATTTCACAGGTTCAGCCTATAGACATGAGCAAGTACTTGAAGCCAAAACAACAATAGTGAACTATTGGTCTTTTTTTTACTGGTGGTTCAAGGACCTTCTTGGAACTGTTTGCTTAATTTTTTGATTTTATTAATTTTTTGTTGTTTACACAGGGACACCGAGTAACCGCGTCAGAGTTTGCAAGATGGTGTGCCGCTGTCATTACACTAGTTTTCCCATCACGCACGAGTACATGTGCCAAAAAATAAATAAATAAAGGAAAGAAAAAACATAGCTACTGGTCAGGTTAAGATATTCCATAAAACACCTTATAGGCTAGGGGTCTTTTGCTTAAGATCGCTCTTATGTTTCCCTTTTAAATTTAAGGCTGTTGCATAAAATAAGAGTTAAAGTAGATTTAATTTAATAAGTGATATTTCTTTGCTGCGTCCTCCTTGGTGCAATAACGCAAAATAATCTTTACACCATATTAAAGGCATAGCTGTCAGTAACAGTAAGTTTCAGTTGTCGGGAGTTTTTGTTAAGTTTAAAAGGTGTGTTTGTGCATGAAACATGCGCATTTAGATGCATGTATGCATGTGTGTGAGACCCTGTGAAAGAGCGCTCGCTTCACAGCACTGTCATTACAGCGAGTGGCTTCTTTCTTTCTTTTGGAGATAATACAATATATGAATACAACAGAAAGACATAAAACTTTACAAATTACGTGTCCACTTTTGTAGTGTCATATATCTAGATAAAATAAGCTATAAGCTACTAAAATCATTTAAAGAATTACAAATATTGGATATAATAAAAACTAATTAAATAAATGGACCAATATAAAACAAACAAAAGCTAGAACGATTTAGGTATATACAATACAATTAAATTAAAGTGTTTTTAGCCATTTTGAAATGTCATTGTACAAATCTGAAAAAAGATTTTAGATATTTTCTAAAAACAATAAACAACGGAGGAGTTTTGAAATATTATTTATAACAGGATATATGCAGGAATCCCAAAGATAATTTCAATACCTTTTTAAGACTTTTAAAAAGACCTTCTCAGAATATATTAGGACCTCATCGCCACATCAAGTTCTAATCAGTATCAAACCTTTAACTTAATAAACAATTGTTGATAAACAGTTGTAGTTAAACAAATCAAAGGAGCACAACCATGCAACAGAACTCAGATAAGCTCGGAAGAAACGAAGCTTGAAAGAATAAATTACGTGGTTGTTTTCAGCGACAGGCTTCAGCCACTGTTTAAACTTATCTTTCTCCAACCAGGAGTACGCAAACTTACATTTTCCCATTTTGCCATCTGTTTCACTGTATGCTTTTGCTACATGTGGAGAGCGTCACATCACCTTCCTGCGTTTGTCCAAATTACAAGACATCACCTGGATAGAAAAGCTTGGACGGATGCGCCCCGGCCCGAACCGATCGCGTGGATCGAGCATGCCGTTGTTAATATTAGGAGGAAAATAAATATATTTATACTTTTTTGGAGTCAAACACTTTGGACAACGCTTAAACAAAATTTAGGATCTTGTAAAAATGCGACTAAGGCTTTTTAATACCTTTTAAGGGCCTTAATAATTGATTTATAATGGATTTGTCAACTTTTATTACTTTTTAAGACTCCACGGACACCCTGTATAAAGTATTTGGATAAGATGATAATAATTAAATCGTGCAAACGGAGCATTTTTGTGTGAGCAAAACCATCAGAAACTACCTTTTAATTAAATACTGTCATCCATTCCTGCACTGCTTTATAAACGAATTGGGAAAAACGGCACGTAAAAAATGTGTTCTATGTCCTCAAACAAGTGTTTATATGACGTGGTAAAATAAAAATAAATACATTTTAAATTTAGAGCTTTACCAGAAGGATTTTTTATATTTTAAATCATAATTATGCTTTGGGGAGAATCAGTTTAGATGTGCCGTTCTGCTGAAACAATGATAGTAAAAAAAAAAAACCCCGTTTCATACGGAGATATTAATGGATCATTTCTGGGGTTTTTCATTATGGATGGTGCGCTGGGTCATCACTCCGTTACTGACGAGACCACTGGATGTACTATGCCAACAGTCGGTCAGCGAGTAAACGAATATAATGAATCAAAGTACAAAGGCCTGTGCGTATAGACATATAATGTAATGCTGTACAGTTACGTGTCATTTGTTTGTTTCGGTTGTCTCCATTTTAATCGTTTTGAGATTATGCAATGGTGTGCTTTGTCTGGCTGATTCCCACTGAACTGGGCAGGTTGTATGATGTTTGAGTCATGGGGAGTTCGGGGGGTGGGGCTTGCATGCCGCGCTGCGAGTTATTGGCCTGACAGTTGGAAAACGACATGATTTCGGCCTCACTGCTCAAGCTCCTGGGCGATTGGCCCGGCCCGATAAAAGCCCTGGCCCGACAGTGGAAATTGAGGCTAATGAAGTCCTAAACTGCCCCAAAAATTTCTGCTGTTATGCATTTACAAATATTAAGTACGAAATAGAAGGATTTACAGTACCTGCATCCTTTGACTGGCCTCTTGCTTTTCCTTCTCCAGCTCACTAAAATCTGGTTTGTTGTTTCGCAGGACCTTTATTTCCTGTAATATTAATTTTGCTGTAAACATAATTTACTATAATAAATATCAATTCATTTTACAATTACAAGCCACTAGTTTAAATAGGATAGACATACATACATCAACATAAATAATTAAGATCTTATTTTGTCAAATAATATATCTTATCCTCCCTAAAATTCAAAACACAGTAAAAAGATATATTGTATATGAGCAATTCCAGCATAATGGATGTGACATTTGCAGTAAAATCTCAAAACATAAATTCACAGAAAAAGTATATGATAACATTATATTGAAACATCTGTTTATATTTTCCAAAACAACTAACCACAGAGTTATGGGATCAGAAAAATATCAATCTGTAAACATTTTTTATATTTTAAATGAGGAAAATAAACATTTAATAAACAGTACACAACATACTTTGTAGAAATTCTGTAAATTAAACTGCGCAACTCGCATGAAACAATGCTAATCAAAAGGATAAGAGTTGGCTCTCTATAGAACAAAAAAGGATCGATTTTATTTATTTTACATTTTTGCATTTATAAGGAAAAAGCTTCGTTATGAATGTGACGGATGTGAAGTTGCCATTGTGTGACTTTTGTAAATCAGATATAATTGTTTGAAAACATTGACAGAGACATTTTTAAAGCACTGTAAAATACTTCCTTACACAAAAAAAAGAAACAGCTTCACTATTTTGACAAATGCATAATTTTTTTATGGCGAGGTTGACATTTGCATGGAATTGCTCATAATTCGAATGGCATGGAATTGCTCACTTTCAAAATGTCTTTTTAAAAGACAATTTATTCACAAGATACATTTTTTCAGATTTAAATGTATTTATTTATTATATTTTTAATAAAATTAATGCATTTTGTTGAACATTAGACAAAACTCTTACTTGTACCATTTTGACTAATAGTACACATTAGAAATAAAAGGACTTAAATTTGCTGCCAAAAAAACCTAACAATAGGGTGCCATTGATTGAAACTAATTATGCAAATGTAAAATAAATAATGCTGATAGATGAAAATTAAGAATACATGAGAAGTGTCTCCTGCTCTGTCAGTTATCATTATCACATGAAGTAGTCTTTACCTCATCTTTAGCTTTGATAAGAGCTTCCATTTCTGCTATAGACTGTGTGAGCTCCTCATTCCCCATCTCACTGAAAGCAGAAACCCCACTCTGAGCCTCCAGCTCTGCAACCTGAAACATGAAACCAAGATCTTACATCAATTTCAGCCCTCAAACTGTACAAAAGCTGAAGAACAATGGAGAATGTGCTGTGTCTAAGAAGGCTTAAACTCTCAAATGAGTTTTCTTTTTGCTCCTGATGGTTATAACAAAGTATACTTTTTCAAGTTTCATGAAATGTTTTAATCTTGTCAGAGTATATATTAAGAAGTTTTACAAATATCCTAAATGGTATTTATTTTGGGGGAGTCATTTTACGTTTTACAGCCTGAACTAACTTTGTCTAATCCATTTATAAATGAATCAATAGTGCAAATTAATTTTTATTTTCCAGATTATTTTTGCCCAACTACTGTCATTTTGAGCCCCACTGAACATCAGAATATACACTATATTGCCAAAGGTTTAGGGATGTTTCCCTTTACATGCACATTAACTTTAATGACAATCATAATCTTAAGTGTTTAAAATGGAGTCAGCAGATACAACTCTTCTGGGAAGGCTTTTCACAAGATTTAGGAATGTGTTTGTGAGAATTTTGCATAGATGCACATTTGTGAAGTCAGACACATTAATTTTGGATGAAAAGGCCTGGCTCTCAGTTTCTGCTCTAATTCATCCCAAAGGTGTTCAATCAATCGGGTTAAGGTCTGGACTCTGTGCAGGACAGTAAAATTTATTATTTTTTTTTTTACTTGCGACCCACTCAAATAGGCACGAAAGGCGGATTTATACTTTTGCGTCGAGTGATGGCCGTGACCCATGCCACAAGCCTTGCGCATAGTCATGCATTTATACTTCTGCATGCTGTTTGTGTTGCAATAACACTTCCGAAACGCTAGCTGCCAGTTGGTTATGTTCCTCTGTGTAGAGTTTCTTTGCGGGTGTTTTGTTTTTCTGAATGCTACCTTAAATGTACAAGTAGCTAAAACTCGCTCATTCAGAGGCAGGAACCAAGCGTGCAACAACTTTAAATCATATGGTAAATACAAAACAAAAGTTTCCAACAGGAGCTCCTGCACGGGACTTGACACTTGTAAACACTCGCTCCATGGGCTCGCGGCTCTCAGCACTCCCCACACTCATCACACTACCAAGCAGACAAATCACAGAGCTTGCGCTATGCGTCGTTGCATTGTGTAGATAAACGTTTTGAGAGGTGTGCGTCAGCCACGGCGAGGGCTATGCGACCGAGCGAAGGCTGTGCCAGACCATATGAATGCGCTTGGCGCAAATGTCTTATGTTTCTGAGGCCCACTGCTGTTTTTAATTGAACCCACTATTTGTGCCAGGTTGGTAACTTACTCAGCAATCAGGGCACAGGCAGAGCGGGTTCAGACAGATTCTTTTGCATTAATGAAGTTTAGCCTCTCACCCATGCAAAATTTGTGTCTTACATTTGTGTCTTACATTTGTGTGCAACATTTGACCTTATTGACTTTACTGCAAAACTTGCATTGTGCTTGATCAGCCAAAACACAGCGATCCCATTACTTGTTGCTTCCAGAGTGAATGGGCTTTTATAATGCGTCCTTGTTGCTCAGTTATATACCTATTTATTTGCCTTCAATTGCAGATCTCAAGTCAGACGAGCAGTCAAAACTCGCAGAGAACTGGAGCACTTGAGCCATTAATAGCCATGTATGATGTATATGATTAGCAGGTTGTTAACCAATCTGTGAAATTGAACGGTCACTATTTATTATTATTTTTTATTATAAATCAAAATATGACTAGATATTTTTACATGTATTAAGAATGTTCTTTCAAAACACCCCGGACACTTATCTTCACGCCTTATGGCATTGCACTTTAATTAAATCATTTTGGGAAAAGGTTACTGACTCACTCTCCAACTTAATGGGATGTCACATCCCACTGTCTCCGTCCCTCTGCATATTAGGTGATACATCCACAATAGATATAAATAACACAGATGGTCAGTTATTGCTGATGGCACCAAGAAAACTATCCTCATGAACTGGAAATCAAGAAATACCATTCACATTTCATCCTGGAAAAACTTACAAAAAAAAGGGGAGGGGGGACAGGGGGTCAAGGTAGAGGTCATAGAAAAGGAAAAATATATATATATCTCTGGTATTAAATCTAATTAAAAATAAAATGAATCAAAGGGGGAAAAATAAAATAAAAAAGGGAAGGGGGAAAAAAAGAAAAAGGAGGGAAAGAAAAAAGGAAAAAAAAATCTATTATTAATTTCATAAATACTTGCCACATTATAATTCAGTCTTTACATACTTCTACCCTACTATTTGTTTTCCTTTTCTGTCTTTCTCAAATTTATTTATTCATTTTATTATTATTATTTTTATTTATTACCATTGTTATTATTATTATTATTATTTTTTCTCTCTCCCTCAAGAGGTGGGAGAGAAAGAGATCGTGAGGTTACCTGGCCGGTCTAACAACAGATAAAAAAAAAAGAATAGCAAGTATTAAAAAATAAAAAAATAAATTAAAAAATACTTGCACATACTTACATATAGTACATTCACAGGCTAAGTGTGACGTGGGCATGGCAGCCTGGCCATTTGCACCGGACTGATCCATGCTGCACGTCATACTTTTTTAATGCATCACAAAGCAACTGACAAACACTGTACACTTCAAGGCAGATTAGATAACTTTCACCTCCTTAAAATTATTGTTAAAGCTGTTTTATTATTATTATATTTATTGTTTTTTATTTTTATTTTATTTATTTATTTTTATTTATTTTTTGTTGTTGTCGGCGTGAGTGTATTGTAGTCATCACGTTTCCCGGCCCACCTCTTGATCTATTATTATTATTATTATTATTATTATACTATTATTTATTCATCAAATTGTTAGTTAAATTCTTTTTAATATTATTCTTTACTTTTAGTTTTTATTATTTGTATATTATCATTATTATAGTAACGTTTTTTTTATTATTCTCATTGTTTTGTTTGCTGCGCTTTATTATTGTACTTTTTTTTCCACTCTTCCCCTTCCTTTTCATTTTTTTCTTTTTCTTCTCCTATTTCCTTTCTTCTACTTACTATTATTATTCATTATTATCATTTTTGGTCCTCTTCCTGATTTCTCAACCTCCCCTCACCTCCTCACTATTATCATTAATAGTATGACTTTTACTCTTGTTACCATTATTATCATTACTATTCTGACTTGTCCTCCCGTTATCTCCTCATTATTATTATTATTACAAGTATTTCTACCGTTGTCATTATTCAGGTTGCTGTAGTTGTTGTTGTAGTAGTGGTAGTAGTAGTAGTAGATGTAGTAGTAATAGTAGTAGTCATTGTAGTAGTAACGATTGTATTTGTAGTTGGGATTGTTGAAGTAGTAGTTGTAGTAGTTTCTGTAGTAGTAGATGTCGATGGTGTAGCGGTACCAGAAGTAGTAAAGGTGTTGGTGTAGTAGTAGTAGTAGTCTGTGTAGTAGTATCAGAGGTAGTAGATGTTGTTGATGTAGATGTTGTAGTACTAGTGATTACTGTAGTAGTATCAGTAGTAGTAGTAGGAGACGTTGTTGTAGTAGTATCAGTTGTAGTAGATGTTGTAGTAGTATCAATTGTAGTAGATGTTGTAGTAGTATCAGTAGTTGTAGACGTAGTAGTAATAGTTGTTGTGGCTGTAGTAGCAGCTGCAATAGTAGTTGTAATATTAGTAACTTTCTTTAGTAGCAGTTTGTGTAGTACTTGTGATTTATTGTTATTGTCAGTTATTACTTTTGTCCTTTCTCTTTACTGTCATCATTACTATCATACATTACTAGCGTTGTTGTCACTCTTTACCACTGACTGGTTTCTTTCTATTTGTTTATTTATATCTATGACACTTGCTTCATTTATTGACTGTTATTGACCCTTATGTATGTACTCTGATCTGTCCACCATGTTACCTTTACATGCACACGCACACACACATGCCAGTACCTGACTGTATTGTTGTTGTTTTTGTTTTTCGTTGTTGT
>CAIGQZ010010147.1:893937-931507 GCA_903798205.1 Danio tinwini
ATGTATATATGTGTGTGTGTGTGTGTGTGTGTGTGTGTGTGTGTGTGTGTGTGTGTGTGTGGTTGTGCATATGTGTGTGTGTGTGTGTGTGTGTGTGTGTGTGGTTGTGCATATACTCCCACTATCCAGGCCAAAAGAAACAACATTCTCGATCTTACTTTCCACACAGTCATAGTTTCTGTGATTTAGCATCTCGTCTTCAGAGGTCATTATAATGTACAGTCAACACTACACTCGCGCTCAGCCCTGAGGGAGGGTAAAGCAGGCCATCTCTGCACTCGGGCTTTTAGTGCTGTCACAATTCAGAGACATTTTTTTTTCTGTTTGTTAAGGAGAAACTTAGCAGCCTAATTTTCCCTATGGTCATTTGTCTTCTGTTCCCGGCAATGAAGCCATATTGTCTTTTCCTATAAATATCGCCGCACATGCTCTCTGAGGACCTGAACTATATACGTCACCTGGTTGATATCTGCTTCAGCAGACCTTCAAAGTATTGCAAATTATTTATGTATGATTATGTAAAAACATTGTAAACTGCCAAAGGGGAAATATTCAGTTTGCTTGAGTAACTGCTGAAATTAATTGTTAACACATGATAACATTTAAATGTGGCTGTTGTCATAATGTTGTCCTTAAAAAAGCAGCAGTGTGGAAAAACAGAATCATTTGGAGCCTCTTCTTGCATCTCCCAATCCTCTTTTGTACATTTAAAGGTGCACCAAGCCAATTGTAAAAAATGTCTATAATTTTGCAATGTTGATATGTGAAAGCTCCAAAACAAACATACCCATTCCCCAACAGGACCTCGTGACCTTTTTTTCTTAAATCTCCACTATCATTACCAGACATGCCCCTAGACTCAACCCACTAGTTGATAAACGTCTGATGCATATGGCACACTTTTCTGGACACACTTCAGCCCATTTGAAGTCATCATATGATTGGTTTAAATATACAGAATTTCTGAGAGCCCAATGTTCAGCAATCTTAACTAGCCCACATTCTCTTCCATAAATTTTTAGTGTCCATTCACATATCACATCTAAAAGTGCGTGGAAAGCATGAGTGTGTTGCATCCTTCTCCATTTTCAATGTGATGTTCAATGGGTGTTCTGTGTTTGTCTGAAGTAATTAGTCTAACGAAATGTGTATATTCCATACAAACCATGAAGCTGATCGGTTCTTGTCATGTGACTTGCGGTGCACTTGCATTCGGAAAAGATGAGATGTTTTTAACTAGGTGCACCTGAAAAGTGTGAGCACTTTGTGTTGCTTTCGTGTTGCTCCTAATATGCAAGCCGTGCGCCTCCATTGGAAAAAATTTACTTGCACACATAAGATGCAATATGTGAATGGCCCCTTAGCCATCAAAACAGCTTTATTTGACATTAAATAAATATATTTTATTGCTGGATGAAAAGATTTATATATCTTTAAAAAGATTTGCAAATAATGCATCGTTTCCATTCAGCGAGTCAAGGAGAACTAAATCATCAATACTTAATAAACTGACACCAAATATTAAAAAGAAAAATGAAATTTGCTGCAGTGGGAGAAGCTGCAAGAGTCTTTTTCTTACATACAGTTATAGTTGACTTGCGCCTCAGAAGACATGCCAACAAGCAAAGAATGTGTGGTGGCATTTGAAGGCGTGAGAGGCTCTTTGTGAGCACAGACGCTCAAGACTCAAGTTTTGAAGGTATTTTAATAATAATAGTAAATCACTGTGATGACTGGTTAAGGTTTGTGATGATAGATAAAGTATAATATAATTGGACTGGTGTATATCAAATTCTCTGACAATTTTAATGTCTGGAATAGACCTTTTAAAATTCCATGACCTGTAAGAACCCTGAATACGTTTTTCTGCCATTTTGAATGCTATTCAAAATGCTGCTATTCTCCTGTGTTGCTTATGTGTGATTGGTTAATGTCTGTACTACATTTGCATAGAGTAATCTCATTGGCTGAAGCCTGCATTGGCACTTGAAAAGTTAAAAGTTTTTCAAGTTCTGCCATGAGCAATAAACACAACACAACACAACACAACAGACGCACAACTCCGTTTCAGCAACACTTGTTGTCACTCCATTGAATGTAAATGAGAAGCATTAATGTCAATGGCCCGTGTAAATGGGACCTTAGCTGTGGCTAAAATTATTAAAACATATGCATATTTAACTGTTGATCACACCAATACTCATGAAACAATTAGGGATGCACTGATCCCGATACTTGGATCGGATATCGGTTCGATACCGTATATTTTTGCTGGATCGGGTATTGGCCAGCTGGCACCGATCCAAAGTCGATCTTGCGTGTGCGCTTTTTTGTGTAATTTATAAACCAACAAAAGCCACGATGGTAGCCTATTACAAGGCACTTGTTGTCATGAAAGTTGTCATGTAGGCCTACTATATCCCAAATGTTCTGAAGCCATTTTATAGTTTAATGTAAAGTACAGATAAAAATTCAAGTGGTTTAATTCATGTTCAGTTCAGTGTTTCCCGCCGTTGCACCTGTCAATCATTCTCCATTCATTCACAATTTGAACTGCTTGTCATGTTCATGACAACACGAAAATTCTCCAAGACTTGTTTCTGCTAGTTTTATTAAATGTGGAGAAATGTGTTTAGTTTTGCATTAAATGGGTTAATTTTGACATGGAGTTTATTGCAGTTTCTACATCATGTTGCGCTGTGTCTGTTAGACCAGCATATCGCATTCGCAACACTGATGTAGAGACGATAATTACCTGCTCTTCACACACGAAGTAGGCCTACCTGAAAGTTTAAATTAGAAAAGGCTCAATAATACATTGGACAGATGCTCAATGCACTGATTTCTTCCCTTTGTGCTGCTGTTTTGAAAGTGTCCGCAGATACCGGAGGGTTGCGCACTGTCTTTCAGTGATGCATCAAGCGCTTCTTTAAGCGCACCGGGTGCGCAGAAGCGACGTGCGTCGCTCCCTAAAAAAATATTATCATAAAGAGTTTCTGTTCTCTCCTCCTTCCAACTGAGTTTATTCTTTCGATGTGAATACGTTAAGTGCTGCTAATAATTTGTAAAGCCTGTCTCATTGTTATCAAAGTAGTTGATTAAAATAATACAAGTGAAACTGACGGGCGTAATATGGATTGTCATTTAAATAAAATTAATTATTTAGCCTAATATAGGCTACTCTAAAACGGTGAATATTTAACTGTCATTTTATTTATATATATATATATATATTTTATTTAACAGACCTTTTTGTCAGTTTGTGCGCTGAAGCATATAAGCGGACCTTGTTTTGAGCTTCACCTCAAATATTCTTGCTTATTTTGAGGATAACTGACCAACAAAAAATACATTAAACCAACAAATTATACCAAACAAAATTAGTTTCAAAAAGATAATTTTTCAGACAAAAAATAATTGTTCAGACATGCTTTCAGTTTCTCTACCTCACTCGCGGCGAGTTCAGACGAGGAAATGTTTATTAAGTAAAACTGGCCTTAGACGGTTTAGTTTAGTCTGCTTCAAACCTGCAGGAAAATATCAGGCTTTGCTAAAAGGCAGGTTATTTTACCAATGATTAGGGTCAATAGTGGTAGCCTAGTACAGATTTCAAAGAAAAATCCTAATATTAAAAAAAAGAAACATAAGCTGGACCTAAACAGATCAGGTCAATGTCATAATGAATGCTTAAATAATGTAGCAAGCATCATGTTTAGTTAGATTGTGACGTCTGTCATATAATGTAGGCCATAGGTATGTTATTTTTACTAAAGAAGATATATTATTTGAACACCAGAACTATAAAAACTGTATTAGGTAAAAAAAAACGAAAAAAAAACAGCATAGTATCGGGATCAGATCTGTATCGATCGATACTCAGAATTTTGGTATCGGGTTTGGATCGGTTCCAAAAAATGGTATCGGTGCATCCCTAAAAACAATTGAAATATCTACAAAGTCATCATTAAGCTCTTTAAATCACTGAATAGAGCCACCATAAGGCAATTTAGGCCATTTTCCATATTAATGAACAAACAAGCTAGGCCTATGTCACTACCAACGTCTAACAATCTTTGGTTTTAGGTACAGAAGGCATTAAATGTACATAGAGTACAGAGATATTTGCAGCTGTATTGCAAAAAGTAGAAATACCAAATGTTAAAGTTAAAAGTGTATTAAAAACTGTATGACTCACTTCATCTGATATTTATTGGGCTCAGAGCAGCCATCTGCATGTTTCATGAACTAATCATTTTGGTTCCCATTGTAAATGTCAATTTTGATCTGTCCAATCAACCAGGGGTCTTAAACTCAAACTGGCAGGGGGCCATTTCAGTGACTGACAATTCATAGAATTCATCCGTTTTAACAATCAATCACAAGAAAAAAGTAGAAACCTGACGTAACTGATGCATCTTAGGACAACAGACATGACGTTTATATTTCAAGCATTACCTGTCACCAGTGATAATGCAAATCAACACGATTATCGTGTCCCACATAAGCTGCTGAAATATATCTGTGGTTGTTGTGTTTAGGCTGAGCATTAGACACACACTTAAGTCATTTTTCCACAGAGAACATGCAGTCAAAACTCTGGCTTTGTGTTTCTTGTTGTACATATTGAAGGAGTAGTTTAAATTGCTATAAAATACTACAAATAATAGGCATAATAATTATTATTCTGTTCCAAACGATTTTATTGTCCCAATAGCGTAAGAACAGCGCAAAGCAGTTAGGGTAACTTAAGTGACGTTACTGGCAATTGTTCTTTTCAATATCTTTCTTTTTTTGTAAAACTAAAACAAAGAGGGGGAAAGTATGTACATATTCATATTTAATTTAATAAGTTTAATTCAACTAGCAGTACAATTGAACTAATGTACATAGTTTTCATGCAAACCTTAATATGTATAGCATATGAAGAAAATCTATGAAATGAGAGACCATTTCAATCAAATATTAGCAAAATTAGCATATTTGTTACACCACCAGCATAAAGTGTAAGCTATATAAAAGTGTTTGTACAACAAAATACAAGTGGTATAAAACTGATAATCAAACCACCCTTGAATATTTACAAAAATAGAGCTTTGGTAAAAATAAAGCACTTAGGGACATTTATTTTAACATTTAAATCATAAATTAACAGAATAAAAACACATGTGTGTCACTCTCAACTGTGCAATGAGAGAAAATGAAAGTAAAACGAATCTGAATGCAGTACAATAAATGTCGACTAGGAGGTGGGTCAAAACCACAAGTGGCTAGATGTGACTGCACAACAATGATAGTGGTTCAGAAATATATGTTTTGGTGGGCCGAATCGCATTATATTTTTCATGTCAGTTGCGGGCTGGCAGTTTGGGACCCCTGCAATAAATGTTCCTTACCTGCTCTCGGAGGCGTTCCGTTTCTTCTTGATACTCAGCTAATTGTTTTTTCCATTGTTCAATGCTGCTGTTAGCGTCATGAAGAGCTGCTACCAGCTTAGCGTTGCTGTCCCGAAGAGAAAACAGCTCGGCCTCTGAGTTTATCTCACAAATTGACCTGTGAAAAAAAATATGAATAAAAAACAGCACCTGGGTTTCGGTTATACTCTGAATTTTCCTTCTGGAACCTGAGGCAATGACAAATTTCTTAAAAGTGTTTTAGTCCAAAGGCAGCAGATGGCAAACACGGCACACATGGCTGAGTTTTAAAATGTCATTTCTTTTGTGTTACCTTTACATTTTATGAACAGATTGTGCAAGTGATTACTCATGTTCCCTGTTAGATCTGAGATTTGAACACATTTTAATTGTAATGGCTTTGTCAGTCTTGTCCTGTTTTACAACAACACTTTAGGTAAGCCATTTGCAGGTTGACTTCAATGTGGCAATGTGGCTTTGAAATGCCTTAAACATTTACCATATTGAACGTTGTGATTATATGGTGAAGTACATTATGCTTGAGTCCATAAAATGTTAGACGTTAAAATCAGTGGCGATTACCCCAGAAAACTACTGAGGAGGAAGAGTACGTCAAGCGGATTGAGAAAATGCATGTGCATCTGTGTAAGGCAGCGTGACTCTGTATCAAGGGAAAACATACACAAAGCATTTATACTCTATGTACAAAATAAGAGTCAAATCTCACAATATATCGAAGAACTATTTTAAACAGTTTGCCCCAGTTAATATTTTAATTAGATAATACAAAGGGATGTTCAAAAATGATACATATACCTTGCAAAATCAGTAAAATGTTCATCCATTTGCCAAAATTAAAGGGTTGATACAAATTGCATGTTTTTTTTTTTTTAGCACTGACCTGAATAAGATATTTTACATAAAAGATGTTTACATATACAGACACGGTCTACAAAAAAAAAGTTAGTTACATTTATTAAAAATTACCCAGTTATAGTGTTGTTGTTGTTTTTAGGTGTTCAAGAGCTCACTGTTTGTCCTGTATCATTAATGGTTCTTCATAAAAATCGATCTGTTCCCACAAATTCTTTGGTTTTTCATCATATGTGTGCATTTGAACTGTGCATTTTAACTCTTTCCAAAAATGACTGTATGATTATGAGTTCCATCGTTTCATACCGAGGAACTCACTTGCAACTCTTACACAAGGTTCAAATGGGAACTGAAGCTCCAGTAAGGGAAAAAATCCATTAAAAAGCTCTTTGAATTTGATGGTGAATTTAACTTATTTGTCTTTTAGAAACATGCAAGAAACGTCTGTAGCTTATGAAAGGCAGTACTAAGTAGATCATCAAAAAACCTAGCCCTCCCAGGTCATATTATTTAAAGGAACAGTCTTTTTTTTAAAAAAGGCTCATTTTACAACACTCCTAGAGTTAAACAGTTGACTAGAACCAGGACCTAATTTGTGCCGGAACACAGATCCCCCTCCTCCCCTGTCCGCTGTTCAATTTCTTCTGCGACTCCCCAACCCTCCACCATCCACCGCCTCAACCCCAACCAACCCTAACCACCATATAGTGTGGCCATACATGATAAATGTGGCCATACACGATAAATGTCCTAAATAAATACAAATTACTTAACTTACTTACTAACCATTTTTTAATCCATTCAGCTGATTTATTTTTCTTAGAAATATTAGCCTGATTTTTATTTCACCTCATTTTTTTAAACAAGTAACTACAGAAGATTCAAGCTTTAAATAGGAAAACTCTTTTTCAAATTTTTTGAGCTAAATGCTATTAGACAAACCCGGTTCAATTCATTATGCTAAGCTAAAAAGTGAACCCGCCAGAACAACAAATTGGCTGAATGGATAAAAGAATAATAATAAATCCACAGTTTAACTCTTGGAGAACTGTAAAATGAGTCTTTTTCAAAAAAGGTGGAGTGTCCCTTTAAGATAATTATGGTTGACACGTACATGTTGATAACATATATTTAAAGGGGTTGTACAATGCAGTTTCATGTTTTCTGTCTTTGAAGTGTTACAAGCTGTTTGTGTTTAATACTGGGAAGTGTGAACAGGCTCTTTTTAAAACTACATGTACATTTGTTCGGGGTATTTTCTGGAATGAGTAGTTTATAACATTACCAGTACATTTCCCAGAACATTTTGCTGGTATGAGCATGTAAAAGTTCAGAATGTACTGACGTGAAACCAAATCATTGATCACTGCTGGCTTACAGAACAGCCACTGATTTTGTACCACTTTACCTCAACTTGCTTCTACAAGCCTACACCCCCCTGAGTTAGCGCTGCCTCCTGGTACCATCACAGAGAGGCTCTAAATCACTTTCCAAAACTTTTCCATTCACTGTTCCTGGCTGGTGGAACAATCTTTTCATTCCTAAACAAACTCCTCATTCACTGGTATCATTCAAAGGACAACTAAAAACCCATTTCTTTTGCGAACACTTGAGTACTTCATTAAAAAAAATCCCCTTTTTACATTAGCTCTTATTTCTCTGTGCCTGAACAACTCATTTGTATAAGTAGCACTTCTTGTGTGTATTGTGTTAAATCTCTAAAATGTCACTTATTTGCATTCCTCACCTCTACCTCTACCTCTAGGTCGTGGCCCAGTACCAGCAGTACCCAAAACTGATGAAAACAATTACTCACTCTCAAGTTGTTCCAAACCCCTGAGAACTTTGTTAGTCTTTGTTAGTCAGAAGACAAAGTATGATATTTTAGGTGAAATCTGAGAGCTCGCTCATCCTCCAAAGGTTCCTGACCCATTCAAAGTCCAGAAAAGTACCAAAAAACACCCTCAAAACAGAACATATGCCTTCAGTGACTTAAACAGAACATTATCAAGCAATTATTTTGTGTGCATATGAAACAAAAAAAACTACTTTTACTCAACAGTTTCTTCCCTTCTGTGTCAGTATATTGTGCGCATTCACGAGCACTGTGCGGTGACGTCTACTACATTTTGCGGTGACAAAGTCAAAAAGACAAAGACAAAATAAAAACAAAATGTACGCATTCATTCTGATCTCACTTCTTTTGGTAAAACAATTAACATTTGGCTAATTCTGCAAGATGTACAGTATGTAAACGCGTGACTTACACTGTAAAAAAAATCCATGCATCATGTAGATATGAATGTTTTACCCTTCAGAAAGCATCTTTCTCATCTGTTCTTTTTCCGTGGTCTGCTCCATATCAGCACTCTTACTGCGAAACAGCTTATCCTCACTAGAGCCATTGACACCAAGCAGCGGTGGAGACTGACGATCCACAGATAGTGCCTGGAAAATACAGAAAGTGACAATATAATGGCATAAAAATAAAAAAAACAGTTTGAAATTTCTTGCCAATGTGTTTGTGTGTGTGTGAGAGTTTTGACTTTATTGCCATATCAGCTTCTCTAGCTTCTCTATTTATCTATAATAATAAAAAGATGTCAACAGTGCTTAATACACAAGATCAAATACACAAATAATATTAATAAAAGAAAAAAATTAACAGTTTAAGGTTTACTTTTGATAAAAATTATACCATTTTTGAAAAATTCTTATTTAAAAAATATTTCCTTTACAGAGTTTTTAGAACAAAACATTCCAAGTTTTTTCAGAAGCATTAGACATCCCGATTGAACCAGATCCTATATTAATGTTATTTGCAGTTTCCGAAGAATTTTTGAGACTTACACGTGTTCAACAACAGTTTCATATGAGTTGGTCTCTGCCAAAAGAACGTATACTTTTGTTTTGTAAGAAAAAAGAAGCTCCAACTCTTAAATTATTTAATAACTGGTACATTAAATCAAGAAAAAAAATCAGGTATACCCCAATAGACAAGATTTTTTTTTCCAAAAAAAAATGGTCTCCTTTTATTTCCTTTCTACAAACTTGTGATTAATAAGCTTACTATGCCTTTAGTATCTACATTTACCATTTGATAGCACTGGTTGGGGGAAAGTATGTTTCATGTTTGTTTAATTATAATTTCCATGACTGTTTTTTATTTTCTCTTTTTTTTGAATGTCTAATTTTCCTGTTAATCCCTATCAGGTTGGATGGGAAGCGACCGTGTACAGCCATTTTCAGATCTTTCCAGATATGTTCAATGGGATTTAGGTCTGGGCTCTGGCTTGGCCACTCAAGGACATTCACTGAGTTGTTGTGAAGCCACTCCATTGATATTTTGGTGGTGTGCTTTGGGTAATTGTCCTGCTGGAAGATGAATCGTCACCCCAGTCTGAGCATTCATCTTTCCCTCTATCCTGACCTGTCTTCCAGTTCCTGTTGCTAAAAAACATGCCCACAGCATGATGCTGCCACCACCATGATGGTATTAGCCTGGTGATGAGCGGTGCCTGGTTTTCTCCAAACCTAACGCCTGGCATTCACTTCAAAGGGTTTAATTTTAGTCTCATCAGACCAGAGAATTAAGTTTCTTATGGTCTGAGAGGCTTGAACCAGTGACCTTCTTGCTGTGAGGTAACAGCACTAGCTACTGCACCACTGCACCGCCCTTTTGTATGTACAGTGAAGGAAAAATAAAATGAATACAAACATTCAATATTTCTCTTCTCAGTAATAAAATAAGATGTTAAGATGTAAAATAAACTATTTAATTTAACTAATTTGTTTTAGTGGCCTAGTCAGTGAAATGGCTAGCTGGCTAACAAGACTGGCCCACCACAATGTCTGACCTTTGGAAATGGTGTTCTTCTGCTCTTAAGTATCCAGATCACTGGGTCCAAAAAGTACTAATTTGGTCACATTTATCCATTAAACATTCTTCTAGAACTTTACAGGTCTTTACTAATACATTCAACTGGACTTAATTGTTCTTCATAGTCTAGAGAGTTGATGAGATGAAGGCCATGTTTGTTTAGTGTTGCTCTTATACAAGCATTGAAACATGGTTTCCTCCTCTCATCAGGTAATATTAAAAAGCCAATTGTGAAGAAATTTAAGGTTTTTCACCATTGTTTTGATCAAACATTGTATTTCTCTTAATGATTTTGTGCTTTTTCTTCACCATCCTCAAAGGTTTTCTGGCAAAACTAATTTCAGACATGTATTTCTTCTAGTATCCAATATGCATAGACATTCAACATTCTTTTTTGTAGCTTTTGTCAGATTTCATTTTTGGCAACATCTGCTACCCAGCTTTAATAAATCCACAGGCTAAGTTTATTTATGAATACTGTAGCAGCTCAAACTTAAAGGCACAGTATGTCATTTTGCCACAGTAGGTGTTATTAGGTGGTGCCGTTTCACGGCAGTTGTAATTTCATTACATCTACAGTACATCCTGCAGAAATTATGTTTATGGATTGGCTAAAGTGTTCAACACTTATTATTACGGTAGTATGAAGCAGAGTAAATGTTATTGCACACTGAATACAACATTTTCGTTTTTTAATTTTTGCATGTTAAAAAATTTATTCGACCTAACGTCAATCATATTGACACACTGCCTTCAAAACTTTTGTTTGTCATAAAAAAATTTGAACTGGGTAAATTTTTTTTCATTTTACGCATCCAAAAAAGCACTTTGAGAGGTCTTTTGACAGTTCAGCGCCACCATACAAGCGAAAGGCAAAATACTGAATGCTGTCATTTGAACACTTCAAAAAGCAGACATTTAACACTTTGGTTTCTGTTGCAATATTGACATTTTGGCGGAACTTCTCCTTTCAGTAAAAGACTGAAACTGATACAGTATCTTGTGTAAACGATCTCATCATGAAAATAGTTTGATTTTCTTAAGACTACTGGCTGGATTTCAAAAAGTTTGTTTTCTAAGCACTGATCCCATTCTCCTCTCAATGTGAGCTTTTCAGACAGTAAGTAAACTATGCTGAAATGTTTCGAAATATACATTTGTGTGTTTCTGAAGACAAATACAAACGAATGGCTTTAAAAATCATTGTTGAATAGGAGTTGAATAATTATGACATGGCTGTACTACAAAAACATTCCGTACTCAAATGTTTAATTACATTGTAAAGTTATTCCTTTTAATTCACCACTAAACTGTTACAGATTTAATTTATATAAAGGATGGCTGATTCAACCACCAAAACTACTGCATTTTATATAGTTAAAAGTTGTAAAATTAAAGGTCTCAATTTAGAAATGCAAATTTTGCTTAATTTTTTTCTGTCAATTTTTGATGGGTAGGTCTTACCTTTTAGCAAGGCAGAGGTTAGGGGACTTGGGTTTAAAATGGTTGGTGACCACATGACAATAATTAGTTTAAAAAATGTATTCAAAACCATTAAACTGAAGTTTCCTGTAAAGCTCATGACGTGCAACTGTATTCTCTTATATATATTTCACTTTTTTTGGAACAGATGCCGTAAAAACCTCTGAATCTCACACAAAAGTTGCTATCAAAAATAATCAACCCACAAAATTATTCAAGCTTTTGTTTGAAGATCCAGAGTTTTTTTCTTTTCTTTGTTTGTTGCGCCGCTTCCTTTGACATGGAATTCTTCAGCATCTAATTTCCTCTATTTAGTTCATTGAGGTCAGATGAGTAAAAACAATAATACTGGCTGATTTAATGTAGAAAATGTGTATACGTTTAAGTCTTAATTCTACCCGAAAGCAATTATACTGTAGCATGATACTTAACGACATTGTTTACCGCCCAACAACTATCTTGACCATAGCATTGAAATGACCGGTTTTCATATTTCAGACATGTTACATCACTATATACCCGAGTAGCTACTTACAAGTTGCATGCAATATTTATAAACCTCTCTCTTTCTCTCCACTTAAATGCCAACCCTGATCTGGTGCTTTAAAGGGAATACCGGCATTTAAAACGAAGGAGAGTCCCAGGGAGTTCACATTTTTCATACTATGGTGAGAGTTAAATAATTCAAAAACCGAACCTCTTTAAAACATATTTTTTTTAGTCTATTTATTTGATCCAGAAACTCGTTCAACTCACTCTGCACGTGACTACACAATTCATGAGGCAGCATATGGCGTTGCTCTTTGATTCAGATTAGAAAGGACATCAGGTTTATCAACCTGCTGTTTGCGAAAACCAGAGCAGTCCTTCTAAAAGAACTTGGCTCTTTTACTTACACTATTACACGTGGAGCCTTGGGGTTTCAAACATGTACAGTATTTCAGAGGAGCAATGCTTCTTGCTCTCGATGCTTGTATAATTCATCAATCTCAAATTCAGCATTCCCCCAAAGGAAGACGTTTCATTTCTACTTCAACTGCTCAGGCCTATGACTTGTTTGCCTTCTTTATAGCGGCTCATTGTAGGCACGGGGAGCTGGAGACGGAGTTCTTTGTGTTTAATATATTTAAGCGTAGAGCGAGTGAAGTCAAAGACATGACAATTCCACTGCACAGTCAACAGCTTGAGAGCTCCATTTTCCTCAATAATGTATATTGCGGATTTCTACCTATTTAATAAGGGATCATGGATTCCCAGCACATTCTTATATTATGATTTGCCAATCAATACCACTAGAAAGAGCTCCAATTAAGCAACCATCACTCGAGAACTCAAGCTTGATGTGTGCTTGTTTCCTACTGAAAAAAAATAGCTTGTGCTGGACATGCACTGTAAAAATCCTGGGTTCCACACTATTCCTTCATGTGCTCCAAACACAAACTGATTAAGTTAACTTGGTGTGCTTTCACATATGTGGTTTGGTTCATTTGGTCCGGGCCAAGGGCAACAAATGATACATTGTAGCAGTCTTCTGACGTTTCTGGGTCCTTTTCACACCACTTTGGTTGATTGCTTTGGTCCGAACCAGTTGAAAAGAATCAAAATGCAGTCATGTGACAAAATCCACATCACTCATTGGCCAGATGTTATTGAACGTATTTCCTAAACTGCATTTCGAATGGTCAGAATTAACGGGTTGGAAAATGCCAATGGACATAAAATGCTTTTTTACTATGGAGGGATGACTGCGCTGGCTGATTGTATCCCTGGTCATAGTATACTATATAGTTTGTATACATCACTTTAGACAAACTACATTTCGAGAATGAAGCACAGCTGCGGCTGGAAAACAATGTTTTAATGCATTGCAAACGCAAAGGTGCATCGCAAGTCACTTCAGGAGGCGTGAATAAAATTAGCTAAACTGCGCCATGGTCATTTTCCGGAAAGATTACCAACAATCCATCAGGTAATGTTTTTCCCCCTCTCTCTTTGTTTAAAATTGCTGGTCAAGCGCCATCAACAAATAATTTTCCTCCACAAAAATGTTTTGTTTAATAATAACAAATAATTGTTATAGCGCATCGGGATAGCGCATCAGGTTATATATAGAGCATCGGGATAGCGCATTATAGCAGACGGAATAGCGCATCGGAGTACGGCAGCTGGATTAGTCCAAAAAGGCACAGTACTTTTTGTGGTTGGGTCTGTTTTAGTTCAGATCATGTTCTCACCACCGAGACCCTGTACCGAGACCACTCGAGTGCGATTTCTACATTCACATCTGCCCAAACGAACCACACCAAGAGGGTAAACAAACTCTAGTGCGATTCAATCAAACTAAATAATGCAGGTGTGAAAACACTTTATCATCTTTTTTTTTTTTTTTTTTTTTTTTTACAAATTTAAGTTGAATAAACATAAAACAATTAGGTTTGCCCCAGAAAAACGTAAGAATTGTGTTGTTTCAACTCATTTTAAATAAGTAGTTTGAACAAGAAGAGTGTGTTTAAGTCTCTTTATTCATTTATTTCAGTCGTGGAGGAGGTGTTGGTGGAAGTAGTGTTATTTTGATGATATTTGCAATTTTTTGCATTTAATAAGCACTTGACTGATGATATTGGCTTCAAGGTTATAATAGATTTTTTTTATTAGTTTTAGTTTTTATTTTGTTTTGGCTTTTTGTTTGCAAATTCAGTTAGTTTTTATGAGGTGGATTTACTAGTTTTTACATTTTGAAATGGCTTAGTTTTAGTGTAGTTTTTATTAGTTTCAATATTAGTTTTAGCTTTTTTTTATTTTTTTTGTAAATTAAGATATTTGTTCGGTGCAAGATTCACAATCATCAGAATAAATATTGTATGATAAAAACTCAATTGACAATCTTCCCAAGTTTCAAAAAAAGTAGTGAGCAATCATAATTTCAGTCAGTTAAAACATCACCATGATCTGAAGTTTCTTACAATTACGTTTTGCAACCCAACTGATGCATGATTCACTTATTTAAATTCCATTACGACTTTCTGTAATGAAAAAAAAACGTAAAAAAAAAAAAAACGTTTTACCAGATCCTCTCATTTAAGTCCTCAGTTTACCCGCGCTGCAGTTGTTCAAGTTTAGTTCAGTCACAGCAGGCTGTCATGAACTGTTTGTATTCGGTTCACTAAATCACGGATGCACAGTATTATCGGTTCACAGCTTCTCAAATCTGATCTCAGTGTACTGTTCTAATATAACTGACTATAAACTGTTTTATTTCGAGTCAGAGGGGAGTATCAGGCATGTAAAAAGTAAGTTGTTTGTGGATAAGTGCGTAACGTTACTGTAGAAGCGAGTCGTTTCGAATGATTCAGTTCGACTTGGTGAATTAGTTCAACCTGATCACTTAAAAGATCTGATTAAAAATAATAATTCTTTCACGATTGCAATCATTAATACAGGAATAAAACCCATTATTGGACACAGAAGTGTTAAATTAATACTTTAAGTGTCTGCTCGGGTCGTATTTAATGTTGTCACCGTACTGCTGTCATGTCAAGCCTTTGTTTTTTGTCGCGGGAGCAACTGCAAGGATGACTTGATCTGGCTAACGGCATCAGGATTACAGACTCTGAGGTGCCGTACAGACAAACACCTGGCAGGGTGAAGTAAATAGATTTGCTTCTAAAAGGTATACAGTAGGCTTATTAAATACATTTACAAAGACAAAAACAAAGGACTTTTTTGCAATCATTTTAGTTAGTTTAGTATATACATAATACAGTTTCAGTTAGTTCTAGTTTTTAAAAAAACTTATTTTTATTTCAGTAAACAAAAATTCTAATTTTGTTTTTTTCGTTCGTTTTCGTTAACTATAATAACCTTAATTGGCTGCTGCTTTAAGCATTCAAATATTAACTGACACTATTTGAAATTGAACAAACACTGAAACAACCTAAACTGAATAAATGACAATGTCTATATGAGTGTTTCTGAACTGGAAGGTTGCAGAAGGGCTCCCTGGGTGTTTGTGTGATGCATGACTTTAATTTTGAAAGACGTGTGTGAAAGAATATGTGCTGAGAAAAACACGAAAGGCTGTTTCAGTGAGTGTAGGTTGGGAATTGGCTTGCCAGGTAAAAATACAAATATAAATGATGTATGAAATACAGTGTCTGATATGAAAAATAATGCTAGTCATGTTCACGTTAAATAAAAAAAAGTAGGCTAACACAGACACAACATTTTTGTTATTTGTTATTAAAGAAATTGTCTCTCACATAAGTGAAACAGGCCATACTCAGAAGTGCACATAATTGGTACACAAGTGCACATAAACAATTCAAATAGAAATTGCAGACTAGATACAGTATGGCTTTAAAAAAGCACTTTTAAAGACGATCACTTTTGCCTTTTTGTACCCAAATTTCTACAAAATCAGGATTTTTCATTGTTTCATTGGTAAGTAAATTATTACAAACATGTTAAAATGTGTGTTCTTAGCTGTGTGAAATAATGCATTTATATAAAGTAATATAGTTATTCTGTTTTGTTAAGTTAGTTTGTTATTAGTCTTTTACCAGTAGGCTTTATATTTAGTTTATGTTACCTGAGTTTTAATTTGCATGTGATTCAAATGGAATGCACATAGTACAGCTTGGAGAAATAATGTTGGTCAACAAAGTTGGTCTCTAATGGACGGAATTGCAGTTGCACTTGCGCACGGCAGTCCCCCTGAAAAGGATGGCTGATTTGATCACCAAACCGATGTGTTAATCTAGTGCATTTTACATGGTTAAAAGTTGTCAAATTAAATGTCTCAATTTAGAATTGCAAAAAACATCTTGTTAGAAAGTAACACTGTCATTCAGAGTTCATAATAGTCCAAAAGGCGATGATAATAGTTAAACATGGCAGTTTGGTTATGTTTTAGGTTGCTGAAAGAATCATTTGCTCCTTCGTTTTTTTCGCGCTTCACGTTTGTCTGTTTCTGAAAGGATCAGATGTCAGAAGCACTTTAATAATCACGCACACGTTATTATCATCAGCTCAAGAAGTTTGTTATTTCAAATATAGACACGCGGCAAGCGATTGAAAGCTCTCTGGAACTGGAGAAAGTGAAACCGCTCGCACTTTAGACGGCTTTGTAAATAACAACAGGTTTATTTTCTTGACTTTGTGGCTGTTCATCAAGACAACGACAAGGTTGTTTGAGCTCGGGTTAACCACGGCTCGTTATTATATGTATATATTATAACGTGTAATGTCTAGGCTGTGTATTTAAATATGGCGCTTCCTTTGTTTTCCTTCACCTGGCTTGTAAATGCAGTAGTGACGTTTGTCTGTAAACCAATAGCTTTCAGCTGCACGTCTAGCTCCACCTTTTGGTACCCTTTTGTTGTGCTAGGTACTTTCGAAAGAGCACCCAAAAAGTGGTACAGTACCTTTTGACAGTGGAAACGGCCATAAAAGTACCCTACCACTCAGTGGAAACAGGCCAATCAGGCTTTGACAAAATCTGCATTGTATATGCCATAGAAATAAAGATTACTCATATTTTGATCATTAAATATTATTTATATTTTCAACTTTGTTTTATATCTTTAGTTATAATTTTGTTTTTGATTTTGTAAATTTGTAAGGTGCTGTTGCTATTTAATGTTTAATATTTCAATATGGCTTTTTTTCCCTTTTATTTTAGTATATTATCTGTAATTCCATTAACAAAAACAATACTATTAGGGACTTTACTTTTTCCAGAAAGTACATTTAGACACTCCCCTGAGTTCAGGATTAATAATCAATAATATGATTTTATTTTCTAGGTAAATTTGCTAACTTTTATAAGTAAACTTGATAGTCACAAAGCAAACACGCACTAACTAAACGGCACAAAACAGAGTTTTGGACATCACAAGGTCTCAAAAATGACTTTGTACAAACTGGGACATAAACAGCAATGTGCCATTGTGCATGATTGCAGGGTTTCACATTCAGCTTTGAGTTTCCCTGTCATAAGAGCAGAATAAACCTGCACACGACAGCTGCACAGGGACACAGGTGTGAACATTGTATGTGGAAATGGATGCAGATGGTAGACTGACAGCTTACCTGAGGCAGCTGAAAGAGGGACGGTTCCATCATCACAGAAGAGACAGAAAGAGAAAGAAGTAACAAGCATTTTATTCATGAACAAGGGATGTAGACAATGTTTCATTCTCACGGTCACACATGACAAAAATGATGAGAATTAGTACTTTTATCACTATATGCTCGGTCAATTCCACTGAAAATAATTGGTTGAAAGACCTCATTCAAGATCATGCGACTGAAGCCCCCTGTAAAGCTCATGACGTGCACCTGTTTTTTTCTCATACAGTGGGTATGGATATCATTCAGACCCCTTTTTTCACTCCTTGTTATATTGTAGCCATTTGCTAAAATCATTTAAGTAATTTTTTTCCTCAATGTACACACAGCACCCCATATTAACAGAAAAACACAGAGTTGTTGACTTTTTTGCAGATTAATTAAAAAAGAAAAACTGAAATATCACATGGTCCTAAGTTTTCAGACGCTTTGCTGTAACACTCATTTACCTCAGGTGCTGTTCATTTTCTCTGGCCATCCTTGAGAAGGTTCTACACCTTCATTTGAGTCTAGCGGTGTTTGATTATACTGATTGGACTTGATTATGAAAGCCACACACCTGTCTATAGATTGTTTTGACATGACATGTCATTGATGTCGTGCAAGACTCAGATGAAGGGCAGAAAGTTATTCTTTAACATAGGAATCGCTATCAGAACATAAAAATGTTTCGGTTTTATGTTCTTTATAATTGTTTAAAAATTGACCAAAATGATAAATGCCAAACAGCTTTTACAGACTTCCTAAAATTTTTGCTCATAAAGGGAGAAGTTTAAGAAACTAGCTTAAAAAAAGAAGGTGTCATGTAATAAACATTCATTCAATACATCCATGTGTACAAACTTATTTTGAACGTGATCATTTGTTTGACAGCACCAATAAAAATTATATACAGGCCTAGCTATGTGTAGTACATGTTAATGTGCTATATAAAAACCAGATACAAACACCACCACAAGCATACAAAATCGAAGAGAATATACATAATGTACCCTGTCATGTAATCACTGTAATGAAATGTCAGTCTTGTTTTACAATAATCCATGTCTTCACTGGCGTTTCGGCGGAATAAACAACCGTAACATGAACTTCGAGATACAAAGCAGCGGTGAATGTTTGTTGATGGTAAGTTCATTGACAGAACTAAAAAGAAATGCAACCCTTGTGAGCAAAACCAGATGGTTATTATTGTGAAGCACCGTTTACCATCCACTAAAAAACGTATAATAATGATGATGATAATAATAATAATAATAATAATAATCCAAGTGACATCCAAGTGCATCCACGCTTTTTTTGTGTATCTGTCTGGAAGATATAACGTTATATGCATGGAAAAAAACTATAGTAATTTCAGTAATATTGTTTTAGCATGTCCCAAATTTTAGCATGCAAAATGTTTCAGCATATCAAAAAGGTTTTAGTATGGTTTGTATTTATGCAAGTGAGACAAGTGTGGTGCTAATCAACAAGAGAATGCACCAATAATGGTCCATACACCATACTAATCAAGTAATACAACTGTTTATATGTTATATCAATTATCAAAATAATATTCAATAATCATGAATCATGCTCATGAACATCAATAATCAAAATACAACAAATGCAATTTTGGCTTATAAAAAAGGCTTATAATGCAAAATGAAGATGAGATTACATGAATAAAAGACAGATAATGAAACCAAGCAGTTTATTATATGTACACTGTAAAAAATTCAGATTCTAGAGTAAAATAATGTTTTTTTTTTCACTAAAAAAGTAATATTTTGTTAAAAACAGTGCATTCTGGGTAATATTTTTGTTTTCGAGAAAGTAACCAACAGCAGAAAACTGTAAGTTAACAGAGCTCAGATTCGACTTTTCAAGTCTGTGTTTGAAATCCTACTTTGTGCCCTACTTTGTGCCCTTGTTCACTATTCTATACACCTGTTCACCTGACAGAGTTAATGAACACTAATAAGTGAATTTAGACACTGATGAACACCTGCTGTAATGATCACAATCACTGAAGGAAAGAGAAATAAGAAACAAAAGCAGTGACGTCAGTTACAACATTAAATTAAATCAAGTAAAATCAAACACTTTCAGTCTCAACAGAAGATCATTAAACAACACAAACAACAGCAGATTCACTTATTACTGACCTATTTGACTTCCATACCATTCTTATTGAGAACCAACAGAAATGTAGGTGTTTTTTTTTTTTTTTTTGTCACCATAATGGAGTGAAGGGCTGGTTTAATTGGGCTCTTCACCTTGAATTAGTAAAGTTAGCTTCTCCAGCTGTAATACAAAGTTTATCAAACACTTTTATTATAGCAATAAAGCTGGAAAGCCAATAAGCAGATAAATCTAGTTGTCTGAACATTGTTCTGCTAAATGTTTTGACAAAGGTCTGGATGACGGGCCTCATGCAATAGTTTTTTATGCTTAGTGCAGATATTAATTTACTAATGAGAAGTGAAAACAGGAAAAACACTTGATTCTTTTACAGAGTTAAGAAATAACATTCAAAAACAGTTCCGCGATGATGAATTCACACTCAGACCTCATGAATCAGACCTTGTACCTCAACAATAGTAACAATTAAAATGTTTCATGCCGCAATGCATGCTGGGTGTGGCACATTACAAATATCCCAGCATGCATTGGGGCATGAATAAATGATGTAGTATAATAGTCTTACAGTTTTTTTATTTGCATTTGATTCTGCTGTTGTTTATGTTTAGACTTTCAGTAGCCAGTTTGTGATGTTTGTGAGTTAAACTGTTAATTTTGTTAGTTGTCACTGTTGTTGAGGTTCATACGCTGATTATTGATGTCTCTTTGAGTGCAACTTACACCATAGAGCAAAGTGTTTTTGTCCAAGATATTCTTAACGTCCAGAATTCAATGCTACATACAGGCATGTTATATTATGTTTAACAAAACGTTAGATAAGAGCAGTAAATTATTTTAAATTAGAACAGGTTCTGCCTCATTAAAAACAATATGAACGTCAGCAGATCTTATTAAGTTTTTTGGCTTACTTGCCATATCGAAAGAGCTTTTTAAACAAAGTTCTTAACAATTGCAGCAGCTAAAATAAATGAATGATAAAAATGTCAGGGCTCAGAGCCCAACTAAAGCAAACTCTGTTCTCCATGAAGGTGACGGAAAATGTTAACCTTTAACTCAAGAAGAACTTTAGTAGATGTTATACAACAATAAATGTTTTAGTAATAAGTGTAGCTGGTGATGATGTTTGTAGAGTTGTTTATTCATCTGCTGATCATTTTAATGATTTAATCATTTGTTGACCTTCAGGTTATTTTTTTTTTCTTTACAAAGCTGTGACTGAAGTTTCAGTTTTTTGTTACTTTATGTTCTGTTCTTGTTTTTTTCTCTTCAGTATTTCTTCATTTGTTCATCGCTAATCCTCAATTATCATTTAATTTGTCATTTAATTGATTCATTTACTTCAGCTTTGCTTCATGTTTCTTGAACACTCAGAAGTGTGGACACTTGGAAGTGTTCAATTAAAACTGAGGTATTTGCTCTGGGGTTTAAAGGGTTAAAGGTGTGAGAGGTAAAAACACAGTGTAAACATGTATTTTAACAGTAATATAATGTTAATTTAAACTACGGAAGTCGACTGTAAAAAAAACAAAAAAAAACAGTCGATTGCTAGCAACCACAGCTGTCAGTAGTTTACTGTTAAATCAAGGAAAAAACAGTATCTTTCTGTAAAACCTGAAGCAAGTTTCTTCTGTGTGTCATCGTTGTGGAGGAGAGTAGAGCCAGTGTTTGGGTCAAAGATGAACAATGAAACACTGATGTTATTCTGCATGTTTCTTTACTTAAAGACAGTGGCTGTGTAGTTGCTGATGCAGGAAGAATCTCTCTGTTAATTCCAGCTTTACGTGTGTGTGTGTGTGCTGCTGTGAAATTTGAGACATTTGGGTTAAAAGGAACTTTTCTAATTAACTAAAATAAGTTATCATTATAAGTATGCTTCTAACCATATATAGCACATTACTTCATAAACTCATACGGCAGTTGGCCAATTTGAGGCAGTCGCTTTCAATGAACAAAATGAGTTCACTTGAGTATTGTGTATATCAATGTAGTCCATGTATTATTACAGCAACATACTTTAAAACAATAGTACATTGCTGGCAACTGCAGCTGCCAGTAACTTACTGTTTTTTTACCGGACAATTTTTAACAGTGTATATACAACCTCTGAGACATGCCATCTTTTTCCTCTTCAAACGAAACGAAAATGAGCCCATTGCGGTCACATTGGAAATCCAACACGTGTGTGTCCAAGAATGCCGGGCGATTCGCCCTTATCCTATGGCTGAGCTTCCAATGTTTCAGCAAGAAACCCTCACCTTCATAGTCAAAACTTGGGTGCTGGCCAAATGTCGGCCTAATAGGTAAGACAGTAGAGTGAGTTGATCAGGCCCACCCTTCTCTCTCAGCTAGGTGCACATTATTTCTGACTGAAAAGCACAAATTGGAGGTTTATAGTGTCAGCATGATTATCTAGAGTCAACCTTCTACCTTCTGAAATTTGGAGAAAGTTAAACCTTAAGGTCACCAGACCCTTCTCTGGTCATTTGGTCATGCTTGAGGGTCAATATTTTACATACTGAATTTTGGAGAAAGGTGTGTGAAGTTATCCTTAAGGTCATGAAACCCTTCTTTGTTCATTTGGTTGTTTGTTGAGTGCAACAAACAAACAAAAATAACCCATTTCATACAAATATATAGTAATATAGTAACTACACTATAGTAACGTGTATAATGTATAGTACAGTTCTTTGTTAATGAATGCAACAGAATACTGGTTAACTGTAATAAATACTGTAACGTTAGTGTAAACTGTGGTGCATTGTGATTGTGTATAATTATAAAAACGTAGCCTATTGGATAATTTGTTTATTATAACAGTTGTGCTGTACCAAATATACTATGACAAATATACTATTACTATAACAATTTAATTCAAGTATGCTTCAAAACATACAAACATATAGTACTTACGATATTTTTTTCATGTAATAGCTTATAGTATTTACTGCCTTGACAACAGGCAAATATATTTTAGTTCAGTAGAAAACTCTGCCTTCTTCATGATATAAGGTTCATGCCCAAAATATATCTCCTTTGAAATATGGTTTAAATCACAAAATTACTGACTTCCCCTATGTTTTCCATTCAGTTTACTACTTCCATCTGAATTTTGTGCATCATCAGAATCACGTGACTGCAAACAACCTATATAAGACCCTACAGCTCACAATGCATGTCAGAGCAAAAACTGTCCGGTCAAACTGAGCTATCGGGAGAGAAGAAGCTTGGTAAGAGAGGTAAAGAACGTCCCAAACATCACTGTGGCTGAGCTCCAGAGATGCAGTCAGGAGGTGGAAGAAAGTTGTAGAAAGTCAAGCATCACTGCAGCCCTCCACCAGTCAGGGCTTTATGACAGAGTGACCCGACACATGAAAGCCTGCATGGAGTTTGAAAAACACTCTAAAGACTCCAAGATGGTGAGAAATAAGATTCTCTGGTCTGATGAGACCAAGATAGAACTTTTTGGCTTTAATTCTAAGTGGTGTATGTGCGGAGAAAAACAGACACTGCTCATCACCTGTTCAATAGAGTCCCAACAATGAAGCATGGTGGTGGAAGCTTCATGCTGTGGGGGCGTTTTTTTTTTTTTTGCTGCAGGGGACAGGACTAAAATGTGGTTAAGTACAGGGATATCCTGGATGGAAACCCTTTTTAGAGTGCTCAGGACCTTAGACTGGGCTGAAGGCAATGTCCCTAAGCACACAGCTAAAATAATGAAGGAGTGGCTTCACAACAACTCTGTGACTGTTTTTAAATGGCCCAGCCAGAGCCCTGACTTAAACCAAATTGAGGATCTCTACAGTAGATCTAAAAATGGCTGTCCACTAACGTTTATCATCCAACCAGAACTGGAGTGGATCTGCAAGGAGGAATGGCAGAGGATCCCCAAGTCCAGGTGTGAAAAACTTGTTGCATCTTTCGCAAAAAGACTCATGGCTGTGTTAGATCAAAAGGCTGCTTCTACTACTAAGCAATACTAAGCAAGGGGGCTGAATACTCAGGACTAGGGATGCGCCGATCAATCAGTCAGAGATCGGTATCGGCCAATAATCGCATTTTATGACTCGATTGGTACTCGACAATCTGGCCGATCTCATGAACCGATCGCAAGTGTTTGTTTATGAGTTTACAAGCAGAGGAAAACACAAGTGCTGACCAGTATATTACACCTCAGCAGCGTGAGAGGTAAATAATGCATGAGCTATTGCTGGGCTTCCAACACAGCAGGTGAAATACATACAGATTTATTAGCAATTTTTAGGCCTACTTCCTTTTCATAAAGATGCAATGGATATACAGGTGTGCATTTTAGTTTCTTATGCATCAAATACGCACTTCAAACTTTTTCTTGAATAAGAATTGTTATTCCATCATTTGCAATGTTTCCAAATTGCATTATTAGTAGTTTTTTCTTGGCTTTTTTATCTGTTTAATTTTTTTTTTCTGTAAAACTGCTTCTGACCATGACATGTTTACACTAAATGATTATAAGAGATGTGTCTAGGGGATTATATGCAACATCCTTCCTTTATTCTCTTAGGTAAGGAGAGATCTACACTTAAGTAGCATACTTCTGAAAATGTGCTTTATGCGTTATAAAGCCTAAACCATTCGAATTGGCACTCAGTATTGGCCGATCACCATCACAAGGAATCGGTACTCCGTATCGGCTGCAAAAATTCTGATCCGAGCACAAGGACCATGTGATATTTTAGTTTTTTTTTTTTTGTAAATCTGCAAAAATGTTAACAATTCTGTGTTTTTCTGTTAATATGTGTCTGTGTGTACATTAATGAGGAAAAAAATGAACTTTATTTAAAGATTTTAGCAAATGGCTGCAATATAACAATGAGTGAAAGATTTAAGGGGGTCTAAACACTCATTCCGTATCTATGATAGATTTCTTCACATAATTAATTTTTTGGCAAAAATATAACATTGCTAGGTTTTGTTGTCCTTTGGTGTGACACTTCTGGCTCGTTTCCACTGAGTGGTATGGTACAGTACGGTTTGATATATTTTTATGGCCGTTTCCACCGTCAAAAGGCGTTCCGAACCAAACCGTACTGTACCCTTTTTTCGGCACCTTTCGAAAGGGTACCAAACACGAGAAAGGGTACCAAAAGGCGGAGCTAGACGCGCAGCTGAACGATACTGGTTTACAGAGATACGTCACGAGCTCATGCAACAAGCCAGAATGAAAACAAAGAAGCCGCCATGTTTTCATACACAGCCGAGAGATTACAGCGTAATGATATATACATATAATAACGAGCCCTGTTCGACTCGAGCTCAAACCTTGTCGTCGTCTTGATGAACAGCCACAAAGACAAAAACGAAGAGCAGATTTTACCCTGTGTCCTGTAGTTTTTTACGAGCCAGTCTGAAGCGGTTTTGCTTTTCTTGCTTGCGCTCGCCGCGCGTCTATATTTGAAATAACAAACTTCTTGAGCTGATGATCATAACATGCGCTTGATTACTGACGTGCTTTTGAAACCTGATCCTGTCAGAAACTGACAAACGCGAGAGTGACGCGCAAAAAAACATCAAAGGAGAAGCTGGAAAAAAAGGAGCAAATTTTTTTTTTCGGCAAACGTGAACAAACTGCCATGTTTAACTATTATCATAACCTTTTTGACTATTATGAACTCGGAATGATAGAATTACTTTTTTAACAAGAGGCTACATGTGCTGCTGAAGATTAAACAAACATTTAATCATGAGAGGTTTGCACTGACTGTGAGCTGTATTTTGTTTTGTTTTGAACCTAAATAAGGACTAAATGTTTGCTGTGTGTAGTTTTTCTGTAAGTGGTAACATATCGGAGACTGTAAGGGTCTATATGTGTTTATATATGTTGCATTTATTTACTTATTTTTTATAATTGCAGACGTTACAGTAGGCTATTTCGCACTGTCATTGATCTGCAGTTATAATTAACTCCTGTTCATAGAAAAGTTAGCAATAAACATTTATGTGTGTAAAGCATCTGTTTTGTGAGAAGTGCTTCTCATATAATATGTGAGCGACCCGTACAGCTTAACTTTAGACTTTTTCTCGAGCAAAAATTACGTCGACTGCAACTTTGTCGTACACCACGCCCACCAAAGAGTACCATTGGTACCGTTGTAGCAGTGGAAACGCAAGCCTAATAAAGGTGACCCATACCAACCCGTACCGTACCAGTCAGAGGAAACGAGCCATTCCACTTACAGAAAATGTAAAAGTTTATTAAGTCTTGTAGAAAAAAACCCCAAATAGAACTATATGAAGATAAGTGCCCAACAATAAAGATAAATCACCCTCACACTATTTTTATATTATCAGGCGTTGTTTTTCTTCATTTTTGCTGTCACACCATAGGACATGTTCAATTTACAGTTCAATAAATGTTTAACAAAACAGTAAAGGAACTAATACAGTAAGTAACCCCATATAGTTTCTCAAACAGACTTCAAGCTACATAAATAAATCTATTTTGTCTTCAAAAATGGTGATATTCAAAACATTTTTACTGCATATTTGTCAATTACCAACATATCATTAATAAGTAGGCTGATACCAGGAAATCAGAGCACATCACACCTGTCCTCAGGTCTTTGCACTGGCTCCCAGTTACATTCAGAATAGACTTTAAAGTATTATTACTTGTCTATTAATCACTAAATGGTCTCGGACCTCAATACATAACAGATATGCTCACTGAATACAAACCTAATAGAACACTCAGATCTCTAGGATCATATAAACTAGAAATTCCAAGAGTTCAGTCAAAGCAGGGTGAATCAGCTTTCAGCTACTACGCCCCTCGCTGCTGGAATCAGCTTCCAGTAATGATCAGATGTGCTCCAACATTAGGCACATTCAAATTAAGACTGAAAACACATTTGTTTAGCTGTGCCTTTACTGAATAAGCACTGTGCTATGTCCGACAGATCACACTATTATGTTTTTCTCTTCTTTTCCATTCTTTTACAACCTGTTTTAACATATTTCATCTGTTTTTATCTGTTTTTTTATTATCTGTTTTAATTCTTTTTCTTACACTTGTCTTTTTTTATTCCTGTTTATGTAAAGAACTTTGAATTGCCACTGTGTATGAAATGTGCTATATAAATAAACTTGCCTTGCCTTGATAATGTAATGGTGATGCTTGCTAAGACAAACTTTACTACTAGTGTTTTGAATCAGTATGGGACATACAGTCTTTTGATGTTCATCTTTTTTCTATTTGTTTTTTAGGATGCAGCTAGGGTGAGTGACATGATTAATACTGAGGACTTACAGCTCTCAGTTTTGAGACTGATGCCTGCAAATCAAAACAGCTCCCTTCAGTTGGTGATTGCTCGCTTGTCCTCCTTATGTTGTTTTCATTTTGTTTTTCCTAATTTAATCTTACTTTAATATATGGTACTCTTTTATAATGTTAGCCAACATATGTAGGCTTGATAGCCAGCTTTAACAAACGGTGGCTCATCCGGGAACTGAGAGTCATACCCCTAGACCCTAACAACGCAAACAATTACTTCTAGTTATTGAACTATAACTGCTTATGAATCAAAATACTTGAACAATTATATACTCCAATTAGGTGGATACCTAAAATTTTACTACAACTGCTGTATGCTGTAGGGTCCCACACAGAATCTTCAGCCACAGATATAAACAAAAACAACTTGCTGTTTAGTTTATTTACTTTTATTTTATTATTTTTACAATTATTATTATTTTATTAATTTTATACGAGTAAACACATTTATTCAGGTTTTATATTTATTTATTAAACATTATAAAACATTTAGCAAATGTATTTATGCATTATGTACAATACAGTCTTTTAGTAGATACAGTGGGGAAAATAAGTATTCAACACGTGATGGCAGCTTAAAGACGACTGTCATGTGGAGAATGAAGTCACATGCATTGCTCCGGTGTGATTTTTTTCACAGACTTCAACAGAGCGTACAAATCTGGATGGTTCTGTGAGTTTCATCTATCCAAACTTATCTTTATTTTATATTTCTGTTGGATTAAGTTCAGGGGATTGACTGGGCCATTCTACAGCTTGATTGTCTCTCTCTGAAAGCATTTGAGAGTTTCCTTGGCTGTGTTTTAAATCATTGTTTTGCTGAAATGTCCAACCAGATTTCATCTTCATCATCATCATTAAATCCATATCAGGGCTTGACATTAACTTTTTTTTTATCACCAACCACTGTGGCTAGTAGTTTTCCAACATTACTAGCCACTCACCATTTTCACTAGCCACAATTTTGTTGTTGGGAAAATATATTTTATATGCATAAATATGACTTTGACAAGCTAATATTACTTGATATAGATTTTGTGGAATGTCCACATGCCTCCTTATTCATGTCACCTTTTGTGTATGCTGTGTATGAGCTTGCTCAGTGAGCATGAGCACATGGGTCATGGTTTCATAATGTTGTATTACAATTAGTTTTTATTTTACATAAATTTTCAGAGCTCAAAGGATTTTCCAAGTTTATCTCTGACCACACTAAAAATAAACAACTAATAATTTCTTAGCCACAAATTTTGAATAATGTGTCAAAACAAGCAAATCATAGCAGTATAATATACATTTTATTTAACAAAACATTTCTTTAAAAAAAAACAGTTAACACCAGTTAACTACACATAAATGGGAAGTTAATATTCTGTTTAAATAATGATTAAAGCGAAAGCAACCGGTGCTGCTTACAAAAAGACCAATATGGAGCTCTTGAAAGCAGCAGGACTTTGAGTGCACAACTTTTTGTCTAGTCTAGTTGAAAGAGAACCGATCACACCAGTTGCGTTTTCAGGCACGGTTGTTTCAAGCAAGGAAACGGGAGCGCACGTGTTTTAAAAAGTCGCGCGCATCACATCAGCTGTTGTCAAACATCAGTGTGACAAGATTTGCATCCACTTCCTTGCAAACGATTCAAAACCATTTCAAAACAGACATTTTGACATGTAAAAGACATTCATTTATGTTTCATAATGAAAAATAGCTGTTATATAAACAGAATACTGGATTTGGCCTGAAAGCTTTTAGAAGCAGACACCAATATAGAGTCAGTGATCAAAGAGTGGATCTCTCTTTGTTTGACTTATTTATATGCTTCCATTTTTCCTCATCACCCCTGGTTTCATGTAGGACCCCGAAAAAAAACAACAACACTTTATTAATTAATAAGGTTAGCATTATTCAGCGCACAACATTGATGTTTTGAACTCTGAACACTGAGGTTTGATTAAATAATGAATAGCTCTCAGTCAGTGGCCCGCTTTATTCGCTCTAGAAAGGCACATTTGAACGCAAAAGAGTTAATGGGGCGAAAAGCCTGTCATGGCCATTAAACCACTACAGAAAATTGTTTATGAGCACACAAGACACACAGCGTATTCCAATGCTTTTGAGATGTTTTCAATTGATTCTTTTTAATAATAAAAAAATAATGCTTTTCATATTTTAAATCTAAAATATTTCTAAATACAAATTAATTATTACTTGAAAGTATCTAGACACGTTTTAAGAATTTAACTGCATCAAAAAACTGTAAAATACTTTAAATGCTATTTTATATACTATTTAAAATGAGTATATAGATTTATTGCAGTCATGAGAAATTAAATAATGATAACCAAGAATACTGTTATAAAATACGATGAAAAAATATATGTTTGTCATTTGATCAAACTACTTATTTACAATGAGCTAAAACAACACAATTCTTGAGTTTTTTGGGGACAACTTAATTGTTTTTTGTTCAATCCACTTAAATTTGTAAAAACAAATAAGTTAACTTTATTCATTCATGTTCTCCCAACACAAATCCATTTAATCCACTTAATTGTTTTATGTTTGATCTACTTAAATTTGTAAGAACGATTAAGTTGTCCCCCCCCAAAAAAAACGTTGTTTCAACTAATTTTAAATAGGTAGTTTCAACAAGCAGCAAAGTAATTTTTTGCAGTGTACATTTATACAATGGGGGAAATAAGTATTCAACACGTCAGCATTTTTCTCAGAAAACATATTTCTAAAGGTGATGTTGACTTGACATTTTCATCAGATGTTGATAACAATCAATGAAATCCACATATCAAAGAAAACAAATCCAATTAGTTTACAAATCACATTATGTGTAATAGAATTAAATGATATAGAAAAAAAAAATTTGAACACATGAAAAAAGGGAGATGTAGAATGCCAGAGAAAGCTCAGACAGCAGCTTAAAGATGCCTTATGGCCCGTTTTCACTGAGTGGTACAGTACGGTATGGTACGGTTCGGTACGCTTTTATGGTCGTTTCCACTGTCAAAAGGCATACCAAACCGAACCGTACCATACCACTTTTTCGGCACCCTTTCGAAAGGGTACCAAACACGAGAAAGGGTACCAAAAGGTGGAGCTAGATGCACAGCTAAACGCTATTGGTTTACAGAGATAAGTCACAAGCTCATGCAACAAGCTAAAATAAAAACAAAAAAGCTGCCATGTTTTAATACACAGCCGAGAGATTACAGCGTAATGATATATACATATAATAAAGAGCCCTGGTCGACCAGGGCTCAAACGAAACTTGTCGTCATCTTGATGAACAGCCACAAAGCCAAAAAGAAGAGCAGATTTTACCCTGTGTCCCGTAGTTTTTTACAAGCCAGTCTGAAGCGCGAGCAGTTTCGCTTTTTGCTTGCGCTCGCCGCGCGTCTATGTTTGAAATAACAAACTTCTTGAGCTGATGATAATAATGTGCACTTGTTTACTGACGTACTTTTGAAACCTGATCCTGTCAGAAACTGACAAACGTGAGAGTGGCATGCGAAAAAACAACAAAGGAGAAGCCGGCAAAAAAGGAGCACATTATTTTTTCAGCAAACGTGAACAAACTGCCATGTTTAACTATTATCATCACTTTTTGGACTATTATGAACTCGGAATGATGGAATTACTTTCTAACAAAAGGCTACACGTGCTGCTAAAGATTAAACACACATTAAATTACGAGAGGTCTGACTATGGGCTCTATTTCGTGTTGTTTTGAACCTAAATAAGGACTAAATGTAGGCTGTGTGTAGTTTTTCTGTAAGTGGTAACATATCGGAGACTGTAAGGGTCTGTATGTGTTTATATATGTTGCATTTATTTATTTATTACATATAATTGCAGATGTTACAGTACGCTATTTCGCACTGTCATTGATCTGCATTTATTATCAATTCATGTTCATAGTAAAGTTAGTAATAAACATTTATACAGAAGTATTTATGTGTGTAAAGCATCTGTTTTGTGAGAAGTGCTTCTTATATGATATGTGAGCGACCCATACAGCTTTACTTTAGACATTTTCTTGAGCGAAAATGACGTCGACTGCAACTTTCTGTCGTACACCACGCCCACCAAAGAGTACCATTGGTACCCTTTTAGCAGTGGAAACGCAAGCCTGATAAAGGTGACCCGTCCTAACCCGTACCGTACCGCACTGTACCAGTCAGTGGAAACGAGCAATTAAAGTCACATGTATTGCTCATGTGTGATTTTTTTCACAGACCTCAACAGTGTAAAATCTTGATGGTTTTGTCTATCCAAGCTGTTCTTCACTTTGTATGTTGCTAAATAACTACTGAGAGATTTCATGTTTGTTTTATTACACATAACGTAATTTGCAAACTAAATAGATTTGATTTCTTTTCATATAGAAATTTCCTTGGTTGTAAGCAACATCTGGGGAAAATTTTAAGTCAACAGCACCTTTAGCGATATGTTGTTTTTTTTTTTTTTTTTTAAATTGTGACTTGTTGAATACCTTTATAAAAAAAAAAAAAAAAACATGTTTGTGTCCTTAATAGTCTCCATGGATATAAAACATTCATTCATGCACCCAATAACAAAGCTTTATTTTTAGGAGTTTATACTGTACAGCTCATGGAAAGCGAGTCAAACGGGACTGAGCAGTTTAATCAAAGAACACATTATATAAATTAACATTCCCATCTGATGTGTAGACTTCACTATACTCTCACGCTGCTATAAGGGACTGTAATGAGCATTATAATTGAAGTATGAGTGAGTCACAAATGGTGAATGAAAAGGTCAGCCAACTGTAAAGCAAAATGAGCATGGCTTTTGAATTCCCGGGGTGACCAAACACAGTTACATAACTCTGCACAGGCTATAACCAGTGTCACTTCTTGGCATGTGAGGACATGCTTTGTGTATCACACACTTCCTAAGAACTCAAAAAAACAGTCCAACAGTTCTCTTATGGGACTGGTATTAAAATGTTCACTGTACCACTTGTAAATTAGGCTATTATATCACAATCCTCTGTGCTACTGTTAGTGCGTTAAAAGCGCTGAATAAAATGCTCTAGTGAGATATCTGAAACTAAGAGATGACGAGTTATTACATGTCTACATTTTAATCATTGCGTTATGCTACAGTGTGGTTTCCAGTCATAGGTTAACTCAAGTTGTGCACTGTTTACCTGTGGAGCAGAGATGTTTAGGCCAGGACTCAACAGCTCAAACTTCTCCTGTGATTTATCCCGGACAAGCCGTGCGGCCTCCTTAAATTCTTTAAACTGCTCTGAGAACTGCACAGACAACAGACATATTTTTTGATCTTTTCAACAAATACATATAAATATATGAAGAGTTCAGATGCAAAAACCGCCTAATTGCCATCTGAAATTTCCATTGAAAATAAGCATTTTTCTTAGGGACTGAATATTCAGCCGAAATTTTTATTACTGAAACAACATTGCGTAAACAGTATGTTGTGCACAAATTGATCCAGTGATTATCCATCCCAAAGGCTATCATATATGTGACTATCAGACTGTAGTCTGCTAGATGTTTTTTAAAGAGCCCCGATTTTGCATTATAAAAGGTTATATTTTGGTTTGGGATCTTCAACAACAGGCTGATACGCATGCAAGGTAAAGAAACACTTTCATTGTCTTATAATATGCATTTATTTTTACCTAATTATCCAAACGACTCCCATATGATTTGTTCAGTGATTAATTTGTTCCAAAACCAAAACCTCCTTTGCGTGAAGCTAATCTGCGCTGATTGGTCTGATGACCCAGTGAGACAGAGAGAAATGGCCAACACGGCTATGTAGTAGCAGAGAGTGTGTGAGAGCCCAATGCAAGAATTCAATAAAGCAATGCAGTTAAACACCAGCATATTACTCTACTATTAAAACTAACCCCAAGTAATAACAATTATACACATTCAGTATTAATCCGCACAGTGGCAAAAGTAGAACTATTTAAAAAAATTTACTGTGTGGAACGTGTGTAGGAACAGCTGATGTTGGCCATAGCGAATACAAACAGCAGAGGATCGCCAGTTCAGAAACGCATTTAAATCGGTAAAGGATGAAGCACGCATTGCGTTTTCAACATGGTTTTGGACGCAATATGTAAACAGCACCATAAAGATTAAACCTGAGAGATACATTACAAGCACTGATCTATAATATAAGTGATAAGCCGTGTGGAGCGATTACAAGTTGCAACACACAATTAAACATATTTTGCAAATCACACAAAACGAGGCAATAGTTTTAATTACATGTTATGATCCGGAGGAAGAAGAAACTGGTCCATATGAACTATAACAGTTACTGACAAAGTCCCATACATAAAAGTCTCTGCTGCTCCTTCCTTTAATAAGAAACGGCCGGTGAATCCTGCGCTGTAGGGTGGGTTATTGTATCAAAAATCTGAAAAATGACAGGAACGAACACAGCACTAGGTTGGCTATACTGTGGTATTGTTGTGAAAATTAACTTTAACCATTTAATCCCCGCAGCCGAATCTTCATCTGTCAGTGATCGTCATCTTCGTGTCTTCGTGCTCCGCTAGTGTCTGAAGAGAAAGTCGCGTTCACATTTTACCGTATCTGGAACTGCATATTTGGTGATGTACCGCATCGACGTCGACGCGTTCAGGCAAAACATCTGAACCAAACATGATTCATTTATTCGACTCTAAGTCAACTCTTTTGTTAAAGGATCAATAGTTCAAACATGGTGCACTTTTAAATTTAAATCTCAGCTGGATGTTTTCATTCACTTAGTGCTGTTACACAATACATAAGGTCATTTTCAAAAACCCATAACAGGCTCTTTAAATTTGCCAAAAAGTTAAGTTTATGCACTGGCCCTAATTTAAATACACTCTCTCAAATCTTTCTTAAATGTCAGGCAGACGACAAGCTCAACCACTTAACAGTAAGATGGTTTTCAGTCCCCATGCCCAGAAGTGATACATATTTTTATAATTTGTATTTTAATCGATTTTTTTTTCAAACTTTAATATTAAATTTCTGTAATTGCAATGGCTTGATTTTAGTAAAGTTAGTATACAGCCATAGCTAAAAATGCATTGGTACTAATAATTGGCATAATTTATTTCAGTGGTTCGGTTTTCGGCCTAGGTGTCCTCTATTTGGTTTTCAGTTTTAGGGTGGCACAGTGACTCAGTGGTTAGCACAATCACCTCACAGCAAGAAGTTTGCTGGTTCGAGTCCCGGCTGGATAAGTTAAAATTCCAGTTTGGAGTTTGCATGTTCTCCCTGTGTTCACGTAGGTTTCCTCCGGGTGCTCCGCTTTCCCCCACAGTCCAGAAACATGAATAAACTAAATAAAACTGGGTGTTTCCTAGTTGCCGCTGGAAGGGCATCCACTGTGTAAAGCACATACTGTAATAGTTGGCGGTTCATTCCACTGTGAAGACCTCTGAAATGGAGACTAAGCCAAAGAAAAATTAATGATTGAATGGTTTTCGGTTTTGTTAAGCCTGTTAAGTTTTGTATTGATTATAAAATATTGCTTCTTACCTATAAAGCCTTAAATATTCTAGCTCCTGTTTATCTAACCAACCTCCTGTCTCGCTACAACCCAACCTGCTCTTTATGATCTCAAAACTCAGGGCTTCTAGTAGTACCTAGAATAGTATAATCGAGTGAAGGAGGTCGAGCCTTCTCATTATGGCCCCTAAACTCTGGAATAGCCTTCCTGATAATGTCTGAGGCTCAGACACACTCTCACTCTTCAAAACTAGATTAAAGACCTATCTTTTTAGCAAAGCATACAGTCAGTCATACATAGCGGTATGACGCATGAGTGTGCCCCACACAGGATTTTGCTTCCTGTTTTTATACACTATAAACAGCAGCTACGCTAATTATTCTCCTTATTCTGTATTTCCGTTGTCGCCACTGGCTTGCATGGTTCGGGATCTGTAGAGCTGCGCATCGATGGATTTGCTCTTCAGTGTTTGGCCTCTCTTTAGTGAATATTAACCCACACTGACCTGAGCTAAACTAAACTGAGCTTAAACTCTGAAAACTGAACTGACACCGTTTCAATTCACTATATTCTTCTATGTGAAGCTGCTTTGACACAATCTACATTGTGCTATTGTAGCATACAAGTGCTATACAAGTAAAGATGAATTGAATTGAATTTTGGCCAACAATTTTCATTTCGCTGCATCCCTAACTTTTTGAAGACTCCTATGTTTATGTTGAGTTATTTCATTTTAAAGACCATGAAAGGAATGCATTCTTTGCCATAAAAGTGATATTACTGCACCTATACACAGAAGTCTAATAAAAATGCTCAGTTTTAAAGAAAATATCAGACGGCATTTACACGTTTTTGCATCTGAACTCTTTACATAGACAAGTTGCAAGAAGCTGTTGAACACAGAGAATGCAAATAAAAAGGCATTGTTAGCCATGACAAAAAATGTGTTCCAAACTCTCTTAAAAGGCACAAAATAAATCTAACTAAAATATTCAAGAATTACTAGAAAAGTGTTATATTTTTTGTTGACTTGCATACTTATAATAAATTAACATAAATGTTTGGAAGAATGTTAAAATCTACAGAAATAAGCTATTTTAACTACATTCTCTGACAAAAATCTTGTCGTCAATCCTAGTTGTAAGAGCAACAAATAAAAACTTGACTTCTAGTTGATCATTTGGAAAAGTGTCAGAAGGTAGATATTTCTGATGAATCGTCTGTTGAACTGCATCACAAACATCACAAATACTGCAGAAGAACTATTGGAACTCGCATGGAAAAATCATGGTTTAGGGTTACATTCAGTATGGGGGCGTGTGAGAGATCTGCAGAGTGGATGGCAACATCAAGAGCCCGTGGTATCAAGACATTTGTGCTGCCCATTACATTACAAACCACAGGAGAGGGCAAATTCTTCAGCAAGATAGCGCTCCTTCTCATACTTCAGCTCCCACATCAAAGTTCCTGAAAGCAAAAAAGGTGCTCCAAGATTGGCCAGCCCAGTCACCAGATAGGAACATCATTGAGCATGTCTGGGGTAAGATGAAGGAGGGGGCATTATTTTATTTTATGAAAATAAATCCAAAGAATCTTGATGAACTCTGGGAGTCCTGCAAGAATGCTTTCTTTGCCATTCCAGATGACATTATTAAGAAGTTGTTTGAGTCATTGCAGAGATGTATGGATGCAGTCCTACAAGCTCATGGAAGTCATACACAATTTTAATTATTTTTCCACTGCACCACGACTCTATATTCTATACTGTACATTATTTCTGTTAAGTGACAAGACTTTTGTCTAAGCAAAGTCAGACCTTACTGTCATAATTAAATATCAAGGCAATATCATATTTCATTTTGGTAAATATAAGTGTAATCTAGAGGCCATTGGCTTTCATATAAGCTAATTCTGATACCAAATGATCAACTAGAAGTCAAATTATTATTCGTTGTTCCTAAAACCGACAAGACTTTTGTCAGGTAGTGTAGTGACATAAACCATGTCCTGTGTGGCCATGCTAGTGACATCATATACCCTCAGTTTGAGATTTTGCTTTATAGAAAACAAGGAAACACCAAAGATGCTTTAATATGTTTGTATATTATTAAACTGCATGAAGCAACATTATAACAGAATCTTAAAATGTATTTAGTATGATTAAACAACACTGCTTCTTCCACATTATTCCAATCGTAGAAAAAGAAGCAGTTGACTATGGCATAATAAAAATAAAATCTGCTGTTTTTGTTTCACGCTCATCTCTCATCAGCAATTGCCTCAGCATTTCTGCCTTACTCTGCTTAATACTACCATGATAAGTTAATTCTGAATACTCATCCATAAACATGATTTCTGCAGGACATTAGTACTAATATTTTCGTTATTTCATATTTGTATTATATCCATCAAACTTTATGCAGTATATCTGTTTAGCACAGCTCTTTAGCTATGGATGTAATAAATCAAAGGTTTTGAACACACTGCAAAATGAGGTGAATTACACTCATTTGAGTAAAACTGGAATGCTGTTATGACCAATCAACATCAAAAACAGAACAAATTGATGTCTGTTTATTTATTACAACAGGTATTAATATCAATTCATCACTCAAAAGAAAGATGTTTCATGTGTTTATGCATTTACATTACAATTTCTTTCATTTTATTTCCTTGGTTAGAAAATATTTTACAATTTATGCTAGTTTTGCTCAACCCACATCATCAATCTTAACCCTCTAGAGCAGTTTGGTCAATTTGGATTTTTTTTTTTTTTTTTTTGTACAAATGGTTTAAAAACTCTGCAAAGGTTTTTTAGCACTTGCCATAGAAACAATA
>CAIGQZ010010147.1:936507-957325 GCA_903798205.1 Danio tinwini
AGGCATTAATGCAGTTAAAGGTGCTGTATGTAAGTTTTTGACTCTTCTAAAGCATAAAAATAGCATAATATGTGTGCAGATATTTAAGAAACATCCCAAGTGAACATACTTGTTTAACTGAAAAACAATGCTAAAGTAAGATATTCTGCTTTGAAAATGTTTTAGCCAATTATAATTCAGCACCCTGGGTTGCCTTGTTGGAAAACAGCATATTTCATTCATTCATTCAGAAAGACTCTGAAAGCATGCGTCCGTGAGCGAAATGTGACAGTGTCAGTGGACAGTATCAGATGTCGAAATGAGACAAACTCAGTTCAGTTTATTAATTGGCAAATGATATAAATATTACGAACGTGAGCAAGTTACATTGTAACCGCGTGTCCTAACAACAGGCTTTGTGACGAGATACGCAGTGATGAGCAATTTGGCTGTTTGCACCAGACGAAACACGGCAGAAATTTAAATACAACCATTCAGAAGCACAGAATATGCACTCACGAAACGAAACGGTAAGGTTTAGAATCTGTTTATTAACCCTCTTTAACATCATAAAATGTAGATGCTGAATCACTGATATGTGTTTAGTTCTAAAGTTCAATTTCAAGATCTGAGATTAACTATCTGCTGCTGCTTTCAGTAAATGGTAATACATGTCATGTAAAATGGCATTCAAACTCACATTGTTAGCATTTAGCACTGAATAAAGCACACAAGGTTTACCTGAGGTGATCACTGTCATAGGTTTCACATGTTTAGCTGTAAGAAATAGAAGCCGTTTCTAATAAATCAATTCGAGGTGTTGGTTAGAACGAAAACTCCATTTAATATGCAAAATATTCCCTCTATCGCATGTTGTTGCTTTTATTTAGAACACAGTTTAAATCTCTCGCTCCTGTCTTCAATCTGGCGTCCTCCGCTTGCGTTTATTTTGATCCAGGAGTGCAATACCGAGTTCAACCACTGGGTGTCAAACTTACATACTGCACCTTTAAAGTCAGAATTACTAGCCCTGCTGAATTATTAGCCCCCTGTACATTTTTCCTTAATTTCTGTTTAACAGAAAGACATTTTTTCAACATTTCTAAACATAATAGATTTATTACTAATTTCTAATAACTGACTTATTTTATCTTTGTCATGATGACAGTACATACTATTTACTGTTATATTGCTACATTTTTCAAAATACTAATATTCAGCTTAAAGTGAAATTTAAAAAATTAGTTGGGGTAATAAGGCAAATCATTGTATAACGGTGGCTTGTTCAGTAGACAATTGAAAAAAAAATATTGCTTAAAGGGGCTAATAATATTGACCTTAAAATGTTTGTTTTTATAAATTAAAAAAACTGCTTTATTCTAGTCGAAATGAAACAAAAAAAGACTTTTTCTCCAGAAGAAAAAATATTATAGAAAATAAGTAGCTTATATGAAAGGCAAAGGCCTCTAGATTATGCTTATTTTAGCAAAATAAAATATGATTGTGCCTTGATTTTTAATTATTTAATTAGGAGAGTAAGGACTGACTCTGCTTAGACAAAGGTCTTGTCACTTAACAGAAATAATGTACAGTATAGAACAAAGTCACGTGCAGTGGGAAAAGAATTGATATTGTGTATGACTCCCATGAGCTTAGAGGATTGCATCCATACATCTCTGCAATGACTCAAACAACTTCTTAAAGGGCATCTATGTTGAAAAATCTACTTTTCAAGCTGTTTGGACAGACATGTGTAGGTATAGTCTACAGACCGTCATATTGGGGTGATATAAACACACTCAGTCCTTTTTTTTCAATTTAACAACATAAAAACAGTGGACCAATTGGAGTGGTTTTGAGATTGACCACAACTTGACGTAGGAGTGCACCCTTGCTCTATTTTTAGATGTAAGGCTCATCATTCACCACGTTATCGCTCTCCTCACCGCCAGTGTTTGTGAGTTTTGGTGAGTTTGCATACATGCGTACTTTTCATTGCGTCTTCCTTAAACTTCAGCGGTTTGCATTTCTCGCGGTCACAGAAGCTCCCTGTCATCTTAACTAGGTGCAGCTGGAAAGTGCGAGCACGTTGCCTCATGTGCGCGTCCCTCCATTGGAAATAACGAATGGTGTCGCGGATGAAACTGAGTTCGCTCACTATTCTGCTGCCTAGGTCGCCTCTATGGACGCCACACCGGCGCCGCAAGTGTGCGATACTTTTAACTGTCATGTGCGCACCGCGTCGCATCCGGTGCATGATGCTCTTCAGTCAAAGTTAATTCAGTGTGCTTGGTTATTAGTCTCGGTGTAGGCTACAAGCTCAAAGCTTTAAACTAGCACACAGCTGGCTGTAAAACTATACAAAGACACAAATGATTTTGTACTCTCTGATTGGTCTGTGTCCGAGTCGTACATGTACGGCTGAATGCTGGTCCTCTCACTCATGTTGCTGCTCTCAGTCTGCCTGTCTGTAGCCATACACAAGCTTGGCTCCGCCCCCTTGTTAAGTTGGGTGGGAAGTTGAAACTAATTTTCATGTGAAGCAACACGCCCCTAAAACAGCAACCTGTGTACACGCCCCTAAAATGACACTTTTTAACACATCATAATAAAAAAATCTGAATTGTGTTTTGAACTGAACCCAAACTGGCACACTCAGAAGAACCATAATATTAATATTACATCTTAAGAAAGGGGTAAAATAGGTGCCCTTTAATATAGTCATCTGGAATGGCTACAAAAAAGGGTTCTTGCAGGACTCCCATAGTACATCAAGGTTCTTTGGATTAATCTACAATGCCTCCTCACTCCTTAATCTTACCCCAGACATGCTCAATACTGTTGATGTCTGTTGACTGGGCTGGCCAATCCTGAAGCACCTCAACCTATTTTGCTTTCAAGAACTTTTATGTGGAGAAAGAGAATTATGAGAATTTGCCCTCTCCTGTGGTTTGTAATGTAATGAGCAAAACAAATGTCTTGATACCTCAGGCTGTTGATGTTGCCATCCACTCTGCAAATCTCTCGCACGCCGCCATACTGAATGGAACCCCAAAAAACTTGACTGATTTCTGTGAGAATGTTGTGTCCATGTGAGTTCCAATAGGTCTTCTGCAGTATTTGTGATAATTGGAATGCAGTTCGATAGATGATTAACTGGAAAAATCTACCTTGACACTTTTACAAATGATCAACTATAAGTCAAGTTATTATTTGTTGCTCTTACAACTGGGATCCACGACAAGACTTTTGTCAGGTAGTGTATACTAAAGCCAGATTTGGACTTTTGAGTTGAAAGAGCACCATAACTCATGGTGCATTCCTTACATATCTCTTCTTTCTGTTGCTGTGGATTAACACTTTTGAAGCACTACTAGGTGGTGGAGTTCCAACGTTTTGACTTTCTTTCCCAGTTCTCTTAAAGCAGTGAATGCTTGCAATGCTATTGCAGCAATAACTCAAACTCACACTCATTCAGAAAAGAAAGTGACAGGAATGGCCAAATGCTGAACTGTAATCATAAAATAAACAAAACAAGAGTATCCATCCAGAGATCCTCCATGGACCTTGAGACTTATTAAAGGGATAGTTTAACCAAAAACGAATATTCTATCATAATTTACTCACTCTTTACTCGTTTCAAACCTTTATGAGTTTCTTTCTTCTGTTGAACACAAAAGAAGACAGTTTGTTATAAACCTGTAAACACTGACTTCCATACTATTTGGTTTTCTTACTATGGAAGTCAATGGTTGCAGGTTATCAGCTTTGCTCAAAATATCTTCTCTTGTGATCAACAGAAGAAAGAAACTCATAACAGTCTGAAATCACTTGAGGGTGAGTAAATAGTGAGTACATTTTCATTTCTGGCTGAACTATTCCTTTGAAGACTTTGGCCACCGGCCTCACTCCACTCCCACAGTTCTCAGTCCCACCCACACTCATTACCAGGCCAACCAATAACAGATCTTGCGTAGTAATTTTTTGTAAAGTGCACATCAGGGTTTGGCAAAGAGTACACCACTATGTAAAGCTGACACTGGACATACCACATGGTCTCAAGTATAAATTGGCCTTAAAAGTTAACCAGTTTTGTAGAGGCAGCAAAATCACAATTTTCACCTGAGATTTGGAGGCAAATTACAAAATGGTAAAAAAAAAGATTTTAGAAATATGGCAGCATCAATTTTATTTTTTACATAAACAATGGTAGGTCTATCAGTTAAACACATCTTTAACAATTCTGGTCGCATAACATGCCAACCTTAAATACTTGGGAATATAATAACACTATAGTGTTTTCCCTACAATTGTGTGCCTAAAACTTAAAGAGAAAGTTGACTCTCAGGTAGTGTTGTCTCGATACTGGAATTTAATACCAATCAGTACTGAAATTTTAAAAACATCCATTTCCCGAAGAACAACTGGTCTGTTTGTAAGCTGACTTACAAGCGATCTGCTAATGAATCAACTGATCTTCGTGATTTTAAAACGCTCCAGTTAAAATGCTGTATCTGTAGATACACTCAGTAAACAGCGGTGAGTTCAGTGAACTGATTACCTTCTTGGTCAATTACAGTAATTTCTGTTGAGCATGTAAAACAATGGCAAATCAGCGATGTTTAAGAACGTACTCAACAGCGCTCAAATGTTAGCGAGAAAGGAACGTTTTAAAATTTTCCGTCTGATTGGTATTGAATTCCTGTATCGTGACAACACTACTCTCAGTCTACTGAAGAATAAGGTCTTTTTTTTGTAGAATATTACAAATTAGTTTTTATTTGTTTAGCTAAATCTGTGGTCCTTGGTGATTCAAAAAATGCAAGTCAATGGTAGCCCACAGTCACTCAATGTCATCAAGCCCAACATGGCTAGTGCGCAGTGCTTAATTTGTGAATTGCGAGGTCCCGGAACAGATCGGGGTAACGGATCCGGCATGTTACCCGAGGATGGAAAGGTGTCGTGCACGAAAGTGGAAAAGATTGGGGGGGCGTGTGTGTGGGTGTGGGGGGGGGGGGGGGGGGTGTTAAGGAGGAGGCTGGTTAAGGAGGGGGATCGGTAAAAAAATCTGATCTGCCAGATTTTTTTACCGATCTGCCAGATCAGATTTTATAGGTGCCGGATTTCGGCTAGAGCAGGCATCATTTTGTAGAATCAACTATTCATACCACTATTACTATTCATAATTCTGATGTTGAATTATGTTTGAGACATGTGTTGCAATCTGTCATTGACAACAATGTTAGACCGTTTTTTTCTACTGGTAAAATCAGACATTTGTCATTATCAGATTCCCTCTTGCATTATACTCAACATTATATAGGCTAGAGTAGCTATTCTGACACTGTTAAACATTTATTCTCATGCGCAACACTGTGTGTTCCCTACGAAAGGAAAATGTATTATATGCTTGTTGTAATCATAACTCTTAAATGCGATATGATCATTTAAATGAATTCAATTGAATGATATGCACGCTTTCGGTTTCATTTTCACTGTGCGTGTGCGGTTCATACTTCCCACGCAGCTCTCAAACGATCACTCTGTGCCACAAACTGAATGTTATTTACAACTTTATAACCTGTTATTCACAGCCTATGCAAGTTTTGTTCACTAAGGTAGGCGCATCATTCACAGGCGCGCACCCGCCCTCTCTGTGGTAACAGCTCATGTCAGCTCACGTCACGTGTGTTTTCGCGGCTGCGAATACATCATTACATGCAGACAGTAATGACATTTTTGAGGTGAATTATACCTTATAAATACAGTACGTGACTCTTTCAACACCATTAAGAGGTGTACACGTTGCTGTGCAACGTATATAAACAACATGAAGACTTGTGCGGCCACCTTTATGCTTCTCTCCTGACCTTGAAAATATGATTGGCAGAATCGTATAAATGCTGGATTAAGATCGTCCACGGGGTCGAATCGAGATTGCAATCTTTTTACGATGAATCGTGCAGCTCTAGTTCCGGCACAAATTAAGCCCTGCTTGTGCATACACAGAAAACTGTTTGCCAAAGCTGTGGATACTTTAAATCTCAAAAATTAGTGACTATTGACTTGGGTTATAACAAGGACCAAATGAATGTTCTTTAATGTTCTACTAAAGAAAGTCACATAATATTCAATGTCCTAAGGGTGAGTAAATTAACTGTAAATTTTCAGTTTAAACTAACTATACCTTTAAGAAGAATGAAAGATATTAGATGCATGAACACTATTTTTCTCAACTGATGCCAAAATGCAAATAAAAACATTTTCTCCATTTCAACTAGCGTTTTATACTAACTGGTCTTAATCATAAAAAGAAAACACATTACTTAGTGACTAAACGTATCTTTAAACTTTCATCAATTCATATTACAGGGTTTTGCCTGTGAAGTATTGCTCTTTTTGAGGCTTTTAGTAGATGACAGGTGGTGATGGATATAAACATTGGCCTAAACCAAATGCCATACCATCAATTTTTCGCCAAAAAATGTCTAAATGCCTCTGGATATCAAGTGAAACGCACATTGAGAAACAGCAGAGACATCTTCCCTTTCTTTTCTCCTCTTCTTATAACTAGGCAAGCAGTGAAGAGATTGCTGGTCTTGTTGCCCTTCAACTGAAAACTACACCCAAAATCAAGATGTGTTATTGTAAAAATAGCAACTGGTATAGCGACAATAGTTCACAGAGAGCAATGATTTAATGTCATTAATGCAGAATGCACAGCACGCCTAATATAATAGCCCCCATAATCTAAATTAAATGTTGTAATGATTTATATTGTAGTAACAGACATCTTTAAGTTATACTAAACTATACAATAAAAAAAACATTAGATGAAAAACTCAAAATAGCTAGAGGAAAAATTTAAACAATTTTTGACCACTTGCCACAAATTTCAAGTGGTATAATTAGTATCTTTATTTTAATGTAATTTTTGTTGGTCAGTTACCTACAAAATAAACAAAAAGAATGAATACATTTTAGGTGTAGCGATGTGCAAATTCTTTTTAATAATAAGAGAATTATGACTTAAATTCAAGACTTATTAAAACATGTAAAATATAGTATTTCGGACAATTTTCTTTATAAATTGAGTCATAAATTACAGTATCACAATACTACTTGGTATCGCAACACTTTAGCTGGTATAGAATCTTAAGATAAATTAATGGTATCGCGACAAAATGAGTACTGTGAACTTAAACCATTTGAGTAAACAAAGCAATTTGAGTACTCTAAAACCGAATAAATGAAGACAACTCAAACCAACGGAGTACTGTGAACTTGCTCCATTTAAGTTGGAGTAATGAGATATTTGATTAACTCATTGCCTTCAAATGACTTAAAAAGCTTGACAGGTGTACTGTAGCTTGACTACAGTAACTAAGGAGGGCGGGGCTTAGCGAAGGGTCAATTGCATGAAAGTGCTGAAAAATGGCTCAATTTATGTGTTTTTGTAGTTGCTAGGGTATTCTAAATGCTTGCTAGGCTGTGGTAATGCAGTTTGACAGATGAAACAACAGAGATTTTATCAGCTTAAACCAAAATAACCCAAACACTGTCTTTTTATGGTGTTTATGTGCTGACATTGCACATTGGCTTGTTTATGTTGTTATATGGTTGTTGGAGTGCTATAAGTGGTTGCTAGGGAGTATGTACAAATTGTGTTACTACTGTACATAATACCAACTTGACAGGCCGAGTAAAATGAGCCCACCCCTAAGCTTCTACGACTCTCTAATCTAGATATTAATGCCAACCATTTTGTGCAAATGTTAAGTCCATAGAGATCAAATAAACAGCATTTTATGGGTTTTAGGGGTGTATTGATGTACAGAAATTCAATAGTGTAAAAAATTTAAAATAACTGCATGGAGACTTCATTTATAAATAAACACATTCATTCTTTGTTAAAGTGGCAGACTGTATCTTGTATATATAGTCAGTGAAAACTGTAAAGTTAGACTGCTCATTAATTAGGATTGTCAGATAATTAAGAAAAGTATTCTGGGAGGTTTAAACATGGTATAACATCCAGTTTGTCCAGTTTATGATTAAATAGGTTTTGCTCATAAATAGGGTTGTTTACCGCAATGTAACAGGTATGCACCAGAACAAATTAGCATATCAATTTCGGTGCCTAATTTCGGTGCTACTAGTGCTGCGACAAAGACATAAGAAGCACCAAGGGGTACATCAAAGGCACACATAGCTACGCATTGTCACACCATCTCTAAACAATTAGTTCTAAACAACTTTGAGGGATACATACACCGTCTGCGATGTTAGGCATTTGTTCTTGTTAATTAGGGACACACGTAGGCAACGCGTACAGAGCATCCAGTGAGCGACTCAGATTTATCAACACGCATGATCACGTTCATCAAATTCGCTTAAACTAAGCTTGCTAAAGTATAACTATATTTTACAAGCCAGGATTCTGACACAGCAATGTGAAGCAGATGCTTTACAAAAGTTGCATGTAGAAGGGAAAACATGTCAAACTTAATGAAACATTTGAGAACACAGGGTGTCAACTTAAAGAGAAATGCAAAGTCTTACGACATCCTCTGGCACTTTCACAGAGTACGTTTACATGAGCACCAATACTCCAATTTTATTATAATTAAGACAGTACTCTGATCAAGAGTTTACCATATAAACAGCTATTTTTGATTATCTTATTTTGATTATCATTTTTGAGGACCACAAATACCCGTGTCACGAAATGTGGAGGTTTTTTCTTTCCTTAATATACTCATCCAATATCTCAGTTTGTCATGGGGCATGAACAATATGTTGCTGAATGAAAGTAAAACTGCCAAACTGCAGTTTAAATCGAAAAATTTTAAATGAAACACCCGAAATTACATAACTCCAGAGGAAACGTGGATAGGGTGGTGACGCAATGATGTTAATTAATCTATGTGCTATAACATGTCAAACGGGTTCATGGAAGGAACTCATGTAAACACCTTAATTATATTATTGTCTTATTCAGATTAAGGCAAATCATTAGATTACTGATGTCCATGTAAACGTAGTCACATGCCCCAACCCTAGAAAAAAGGTGTTCCCTAATTTTGATAACAGCTTTTCCACAGGTTAGTAGTAAGTTAATGTAATGTTAATTGCATAATGCAAATCTTAAATTCATGCTAAAAAACAAATAATCAAAAGAAATATATTAATGCAATTAAATTCAAATATAAAAAATATGAATTGATGTATACTTTAAACTAATTATATTGTTCACTTAAAATGATAAAAAAAAATTTTATAAAAAAAATAAAAGATTTTTTTTAAATAAAAGTGTAATGAAGTTACGGCCACCTGGCCGCCGGGAAGAAGGAGGCGGAGAACCGAAGAACTTCATATAAATATTTATTAATAAAAGGGACGGCAGCTCCTCACGGAGACTGCCGTCTAAATCAAAACAAACGGACGGCAGCTCCTCACAGAGACTGCCGTCAAACTGAAAGCAAAAGTAACATGTCCGGGCCCGGTCCTCTCTCTCTCTGTCCTCTGCCATCGTTCCTCCTCTTATAGTTCAGAGCTCCTTCCGTGGGATTGAAGGCAGGTGCGCGCCACAGGTGTATCTCATCTGTGGCGGGCCTCGTTTCGCTCCCACGGCTCTCGGCCACACCCCCTCACCACATACCCCCATCTCCCCTCACAGGCCGGGGGCACCCCGTGGCTGTGCATACTCCGGGGGGGGATTTGGTGCCACAGCACCCGCGAGACCTATATGAGACGGGCCGAGAGAAAAGGAGATGGAGAAAAAAGAAGGAAAAACAAAGTAGACAGAGAGGGGAGAGAGGGAAAAAAATTGGGGTTCGGTTCTCCAGACACGCTGCCACTCGATCCTCAACCAACTGAGAGAAGTGACGACATGCTGGGAGCCCTGTGGAGGAATCTATCCACCCGTCCGTCTTCTGGTGTCCGGCGGCGGTTCTCCTGACTGGCTGGCGGCATCTCTGGTCTCCTGCTCCGCTCCCGCTTCGGTGGAGGACGCAGGCTTCGGCGTCATGGAGGATCGCGGCGACTCCCCCCGGGCTCTCTGGGATGGCTCCCTTCAGCTCTTTCCCATCCGGTGGGGAGCCCCGCGTCCCCTGCTCCTCCCCATGCTGGGAGACGGCAGCAGGCAGATCCTTCCTCGCCAGCCTCAGGCCGCCCCGTCACTTTGGCAGACGAACGGGTTTCTCCCCCACTCGGATTAACTCCCAAACACTCGCCCTCCTCCTCAGCGGCGAGGACAACTGGACGACGTGTCCCTCCTTCTTCCCGGCAGCCAGGTGGCCGTAACTTCATTACAGTGGTGCCGAAAACCCGGGAGAAGGAGGGACAACCCAAACCGAACCCCAATTTATTTTTTTTTCCTCTCTCCCCTCTCTGTCTACTCTGTCTTTCCTCCTTTTTTCTCCATCTCCTTTTCTCTCGGCCCGTCTCATATAGGTCTCGCGGGTGCTGTGGCGCCAAATACCCCCCCCCGGAGTATGCACAGCCACGGGGTGCCCCCAGCCTGTGAGGGGAGATGGGGGTCTGTGGCGAGGAGGCGTGGCAGAGAGCCGTGGGAGCGAAACGAGGCCCGCCACAGATGAGATACACCTGTGGCGCGCACCTGCCTTCAATCCCACGGAAGGAGCTCTGGACTATAAGAGGAGGAACGAAGGCAGAGGACAGAGAGAGAGGACCGGGCCTGGACATATTACTTTTGCTTTCAGTTTGACTTGATTTAGACTGAAAACGTTGGTTTTGATTTAGACGGCAGTCTCCGTGAGGAGCTGCCGTCCCTTTTATTAATAAATATTTATTTAAAACAGCGTCGGTTCTCCGCCTCCTTCTTCCCGGCGGCCAGGTGGCCGAAACTTCATTACAAAAAGATTTTTCTAGACTCATCCACCACAATTTTGTGGCTCAAAAGTATCGGTTCAGGCACCGTTTTGGCACCAGTGCCATTTTAAAAGTATCGATTTAGCACCAGTATCGAAACAACCCAAAACAATACCCAACCCTACTCATTAACCGCCATTATAAAACCAATTTATAAAACAATGAAACCAGCAGTGTTTCCTTTGGTTTAAACGTCACAGCTATATCGCTCTACTAGATCCAAAACAAAGGAGTAACCTGTGTCACTATATGTACACACAAACAAAATACTAGGTGTGTTTACATGGAGCATTTTCATTGGCTTAAATTACCAATCCAAATGAAAATGTTTCATACAGTATAAACACCTCAATTGAAGCCGTGCATTTATACTTCTGAGCGCTGTTTCTGTTTCTCTGCAATACACTTCCGAAACGCTAGCTGGCAGTTGGTGTTTATGTTTCTCTGTGTTGAGTTTCTTCGCTGGTGTTTTGTTTTTTCTGAACACTTCCTTAATGTACAAGTGGCTCAAATTCGCAAATTTTGAGGCAGGAACCAACGGACGTGCAACAACTTTAATCATAAGGTAAACACAAAACAACAGTCTCCATCTGGAGCTCCTTCACTGGACTCCACACTTGTAAACACTCGCTGCATCAGGCGCGCTGCTCTCACCTCCACCCACACTCGTCAGCGCTACCATGCCAACCAATCACAGAGCTTGCGATTCGCGTACGCATTACATTTTTTGAGAGGTGTGCGTCACCGTCACAGATGGCAGCTTATGCCCCCTCACCGATGGCGAGGGGGCATAAGCTGCGCCGTAGCATACACGTGCGCTTGACGCCGAAATATAAATAAATCTGCCTTAAGAAGCACTTCTTACTAAACAAATGCCTTACATACATAAATACTTCTGTATAAATAAATGTTAATTACTAACCTTTTTATGACCAGGATTTGATTATAGCTGCAGATCAATAATATTGTGAAACACCCTACTGTAACGTCTACGATTACATAAAAAAAGTAAATAAAACATTACAGTCTCTGAAATGTTATTAATTACAAAAAAAAATACCCAAAACATACATTTAGACCTTATTTGGGTTCATAAACTATATGAAACATATACAGTCAGTACAAACCTCTCATCTTTATTCACCAGCACATGTAACATTAACATCTTGTTAAGTAACTCCGTCATTCTGAGTTCATAATAGTCAAAAAGACGATGATAATAGTTAAACACGGCAGTTTGTTCATCTTTTAGGTTGCTGAAAGAATCATTCACTCCTCTGTTTTTTCACGCTTCACTGTCACGTTTGTCTATTTCTGAAAGGATCGGATGTCAGAAGCATTTCAATAGTCACGCGCACTTTATTATTATGAGCTCAAGTTCGTTGTTTTAAATATAGACGCATGACAAGCGCACACCAGCTCTAGAGAAAGTGAAACCACTCGTGCTTTTAGGCGGCCTCATAAACAACAACAGGACACACAACAGATTCTATTCTTCTTCTTGGCTTTGTGGCTGTTCATCAAGACGACCACAAGGTTTGTTTGAGCTTGGGTCGACCATGTTTTCTTTATTATATGTATATATTTATTACAATATAATGTCTCGGCCGTGTAATTAAAAATTATGCTTCCTTTGTTTTCATTTCCCTGGCTTGTGCATGTTTCTTTGTGAACCAACAGCATTCAGCTGCGTGCCTAACTCTGCTTTTTGGTACCCTTTTGTTGTGCTAGGTACCTTTTGACAGTGGAAACGGGCATAAAAGCGCACTGACTCGTACCATACCGTACCACTCAGTGGAAACGAGCCATTAAACACCACATTAAAAATAGATCTCGTGTAAATACCCCTGCAAATCTTTCAACCAGAATAATTTTAATCAGAAAGACAAAAAAAGTGTACATGTAAATATGGTATTTCTCAAAATATCTTCCTTTGTATTTGTCAGAGAAGAAATACTATGTAGTTATGATGTCTCCTTGTCAGCAAGGAAGTGATGGTCTGAGGTTAACAGCCAAACGGCATTCAGCAGGTAATCTCACACTGAATTTTAGCCATTAGTCCAGTGAAGAATTAGATTCGCATTAGGCTTTCCTCTGGCACATCAGCCCTGTTCACACAATCCTGAAGGTCACACCTGTGTCATCTGTGTTGTGGCTACACAGCAACTCCAGGTCTATCAATCTTTCCGAAATTAAAGCTCCAGAGGCCAAAGTGACATTTTGGTAATGCTTAATCACTCTGGCATTCTGGGAAGGACATCTAGGACAGAACAGCTCCGGAAAAGGTGGTGCAGGTGCTCCATGAAAGATTGTTTATCAAGCACTTCTGCTACACAGTGCGGCATATAAAAGTCTCTTCTACATTTCAAACACCAGCCAAGATCTTCAGAGACTGGCCCCCCTGGATTGTTACCAAGACCCCATATAGCATCTTTTTATTCTTCAAAGATGAAAGACCTTATCAAATTCTGAAATTATACACATAATAAGCAGGATGGAAAAGAGAGTTTTTTTTCCTTTAAGATGTCACCAGCTGGGCGATAGCACACTGTTCTGAAATTTCACTTGATTTACGCGATCCTCTGACCCAATTACCAGGAAATCTCCAATAGCGCCAAATGTATTTACAGAGTGCCATTCGAGCCCATTTCAGAACAGCCAATCTCTGTTAGTTTTTCTCATCAGCTCAGAAGAGGATGTGAATCCGTGTCAATAAAGCCAGCCTGCCATGCAACTTCAAACAGACATGTGTAAACAGTTTGCTGATGTGAAACGAATATGTTGTGATGATTTCATGGGGTGTTCATGGGCAATATTCATGCACATTTTGTCAGTAAATCTGTATCTGTCATCAGTAGTAAGCATCCAGCGGGTGCTTTCAGATGGAGCATAATTTACTATACATAGTCGTAGTCAGTGTTGGGTAAGTTATTTTAAAGGGGTGGTCCACAGTGTATGTTTAAGGCTTGGCTGTGTTTATAAGATGCAAAGCAATGTGTGCTCATGCTTCACTTGTAGAAAAATCATGCTATTTTTTCCATATATCTTTGATTTAACATGAAAACGACTGTCATATTTCCTAGTTTCTCTGAAAGGCCCGCCCTCAAGAGGCTCTGATTGGTCCTTACATAATGTGCTGTGATTCACAGATCGGCTCCACATCACTCTCCTACAAGCGGAGGCTCAGGCAGCGTTAGCCTGAATCAGACAGAAATGAAGAACACACAGCTCACGCCTGCTCTCTAAAATAAAATCTGACAAGTTTTTTCACATATATTCGGAATAAGCATGTGTAAGTAATAAAAAATGTTCTCATATCATTTGCAAAGGGTGTCAAGATGGCACAGTGGGTAGCTGATCGTCTCACAGCAAAAAGGTAGCTCGTTTGAGCCTCGGCTGGGTCAGTTGGTATTTCTCTGTGGAGTTTGCATGTTCTCCCCATGTTCGCGTGGGTTTCCTCCAGGTGCTCCGGTTTCCCCCACAATTCCAAAGACATGTGGTACAGGTGAATTGAGTAAGCTAAACTGTCCGTAGTGTATGTGTGTGAATGCGAGTATATGACTGATAAGACATAAGACTGATTCCTGTGATGCTCCAAGGTCAGACGTGTCTTCACGGAGGTCCAGCTACTGCGCCTAGACTGCAGCTCTGCACAAGACGTTTGGCCATAGGAGAAATGGTCGTGCCCAACTGAGCCTGGTTTCTCTCGAGGTTTTTTTAAATTCTTCACTTTCGCCAATTGGTGAAGTTTTTTCCTCGCCGCTGTCGCCACTGGCTTGCATGGTTCGGGATCTGTAGAGCTGCGCATCGATGGAATTGCTCCTCAGTGTTTGGACTCTCAGTAGTGATTATTAAACCACACTGAACTGAGCTAAACTAAACTGAACTTAAACACTGAAAACTGAACTGACACTGTTTCAATTCACTATAAACTTCCATGTGAAGCTGCTTTGACACAATCTACATTGTATAAGCGCTATACAAATAAAGATGAATTGAATTGAATTAAATGCGAGTATATGAGTGTTTCCCAATGATGGGTTGCAGCTGGAAGGGCATCCGCTGCGTAAAACGTATGCTGGATAAGTTGGCGGTTCATTCAGCTGTGGTGACCCCAGATTAATAAAGGGATTAAGCCGAAAAGAAAATGAATCAATGAATCTTTTGCAAATGTGTTATTTGAGATGTAGAACGCAGGGAAAGCAGCCGCATAGAGACACACACATATGGCCCATTTCCACTGACTGGTACAGTAAGGTATTGTACGGGTCATTGCTGGTCACCTTTATCAGGCTTCCTTTTTCACTGCCTAAAGGGTACCAAGGGTCTCGAGGAAATGTCAAAGTAAAGCTTTACGGGTCATTCACATATCATACGAGAAGCACTTCCCACAAAACAGATGCTTTATACACATAAATACTTGTGTATAAATGTTCATTATTAACTTTTCTATGAACATGATTTGATTATAACTGCAGATCAATGATAATGCGAAATAGCCTACTGTAACGTCTGCTATTATATTAAATAAATAAACAAATAAATGCAACATATATGAACTAGGGCTGTCAATTGATAAAAAAAATTAACTAATTAATCACACTTTTTTGTGTGATTAATCATGATTATTCACGAAAAAAAATCCTAAATACAGGCATTGGAAATACAGAAATTGAAAAATTATAATAATAAAGTATTGAATACAAACAATTGTATTCATTGTAAAGTTGTATTGCGAGTTGAGAACATTAATTATAAAGTAGAAACAATTTAGCTTTGTCCTCCTTAACATTTCGTCACCTTGGAATTATAAGGTTCTCTCTGGGTTCTGAATGATTTTGAGATATTGAGCTTCAAAGTTTTTGCATTCCATACCAAACAGTATGTGTGTAACATTTGTTTTTGTTTTTATAAAAGGTCTTAAAATGTAAACAACTTATAAAAAAACATCCCATAATGTAAATAAGTTGTCATTTAATAAGAATATGTCAATAACTCAATTTTGACAAAAATGTCAGACAGAACCTTATAATTCTAAGGTGACGATTTAACCAGTTGCTAAGACAGACCAGTCTATTGACATTATCGGGGACAACACACACACACACACACACACACACACACACACACACACACACACACACACACACACACACACAGAGAGAGAGTGAGAGAGAGAGAACGGCGCACTCACTTCAGATCATCAACATGCACGATCGAATCAAATTTGCTTAAACTAAGTGTTCTAAAGTATGGCTTTATTTCTCAATCAAGTATTCTGACACATCAACGTGCAGCAGGCGCTTTACAAAAGTTGATCACGTCGCCCTCAACCCGAAAGTGAAATAGAAACTTACCGGTTTGCGGTTAAAAGTTAGGACCGGGAGGGAGGGGGTGGGTGTCGCGGATGAAAGTGAGGAGGTCGCCTCTATGGGCGCGCCGGCCCTGAACACACATCGACCACAACAGGAAATGAAAAAAAAAAACTGCAACTGCAATAAATGCGTTAATTTTTTTTTTTACGCGTTAAATATTTCAAATTAATCACGTGCGTTAACGCGCTAATATTGACAGCCCTAATATGAACACATACAGACCCTTACAGTGTCTGATTTGTTACCACTTACAGAAAAACTACACACAGCATACATTTAGTCCTTATTTGGGTACAAAAACAACAACCAACATGTAGCCCACAGTCAGAGCAAACCTCTCATCTGCATCTTAAATCTTCACCAGCACATGTAACCTCTGTTAAAAAGTAACTCCGTCATTCCAAGTTCATAATAGTTCAAAAGGCAATGATAATAGTTTGGTTAGTGAAAGAATCATTTTACTGCTTCGTTTGTTTGGGCTTCTCCTTTATTCTCATGCACAACACTCTGTGTTCGCTATGAAAGAAAACATATATGCTTGTCGTAATCATAACTCTAAAATGCGATATGATAAATTGAATGATGTGCACGCTTTCGGTTTCATTTTCACTGTGCGTGTGCGGTTCATACTTCCCGCGCAGCTCCCAAACGATCGATCTGTGCCACAAACTGAATGTTATTTACAACTTTATTACCTGTTATTCACAGCCTATGCAAGTTCTGTTCACTAAGGTAGGCATCATTCACAGGCGCGCACCCGTCCTCTCTGTGGTAACAGCTCACGTCACGTGTGTTTTTGCGGCTGCGAATACATCATTACATGCAGACAGAAATGACATTTTTGGGGTGAATTATACCTTATAAATACAGTATGTGACTCTTTCAACACCATTTGGAGGTGTACACGTTGCTGAGCAATGTATGTAAAACAACGTGAAGACTTGAGCGGCCACCTTTATGCTTCTCTCCTGAACTTAAATGCTGAATTAAGATCATCAAGGGGGTCGAATTGAGATCGCAATCTTTTTACGATTAATCGTGTAGCTCTAATATACTGCTCAGTGAGCGCCGTCTTTCGAATGAGATGTTAAACTGAGGTCACTGTGGTCGTTAAAAATCCCAGGATGTTTTTCAAAAAAAGAGTAGGGGTTTAACCACGGCATCCTGGCCTAATTAGCCCACTGGTCTCTGTCCATCATGGCCTCCTAACCATCCCTATATCATAACTGTCTAATGAAGCTTTACCCTCATAAATGCAAAAATGTCAAACAAAAACAAATCAATAATTTTTGTTTCAATAGTGAGCCAACTCTTACCCTTTAAATTGGCCTTATTTCTTTTGGGTTGTGCAGTTTAATTCAAAAAATTTCTACAAAGTATGCTGTAAACTGTAAACTTGCTGACTTTTTGGTCACATCCATAACGCATGTTTATTTTCCTAATTTAAAATATAAAAAGTGTTTACAGATTGATATTTTTCTGAACCCATAACTCTGTGGTTAGCTGTTTTGGAAAATATAATGTTTCAATATAATGTTAACATATAGTTTCTATGTGAATTTAAGTTGTTAATGCTTCCAGTTTTTAATGCTTCCAGATAGGGTCCTAAATGGCATAACATTTTCAGCTGATAAATTTTCAGTGGGCAAAAACTCAGTACATCTCTAATATCAACACACTTTTATCGCAGTTCGATATATCGTTTATCGGCCCAGGCCTACAAACACCTGACTTTATTTTCTCAGTTATCACAATTTTCAGTTTAATCAAATACATCAAGCGCAGAACAATTTAACACTGCTACCCAAGTTACTGTAAAAAAAACAAATATAAAACATTTAATATATGTAATGTAATTTCTTAAATATTATTATTATTAGCTACATACAAATAGATGATGACATACTCCATACTTAAAATTAATTTGCAACCCTAGGCATGGAACGATAACCGGTTTCAAGGTTTACTGCGGTTTGGAAAAGTCAAGGTTTTAAAAACGCTAATTTTTTTTGGTAAACCGTTACTAACGTATATGTAAGGTTTTTTTATGTTTTGTAAAGAAATCAGTGTTTTTGAAACTAACGAAAAGAGCAGAATCCATGATTAATTTGAATTATTTAGCCTGACATCTCTACTAGGCATGGGCCGGTATAAGATTCTGACGGTATGATAACCTTGGATAATAATATCACAGTTTCACAGTATTACGGTATTGGGATTACTGCTCTAAAATATATTCTTTTTAAATGTCTGGGTAAAAAACTAAAAGTTTTGTCCTCTTTGAAATAGAAATTTTATATTTTGGAACAGTAAACATGTCAGGCTAAATAATTCAAATGAATCATTGACTTCTGCTGTCTTCATTAGTTTCTAAAACACAAATTGACATTTTTTTATATTTTTTTGCTGGAGGTACTGTTGTCTTAAAAAACTAAATAAAAACATTACACACCTTAGAAACGGTATTACAGAAAATGTTGACGATTTTAAAACCTTGACTTTTCCAAATCGCGGTATACCTTAAAAACGGTCATCGTCCCATGCCTAATCTCTACTGTTTCTGTATGTTTCCTAAAATAAAGCATATTGTGCTCAATGGGGAAAAATGTGTTTTTTTACCCAGACATTTTTAAATTATTTATTTTAGAGCAGTAATCACAATACCGGTATACTGTGAAACTGTGATTTTTTATCCAAGGTTATCATAGCATCAGAAACTTATACCGGCCCATGTCTACCTGTGACCAATTCTGCAAATTTGCTATGAACAATTCTAGAGTACTTTTTTCCTACCCAGTGTGTGGATCGATTAATCCTGAAATATCAATACCTCTATTACCAGATCTTTACACTCAAAGTTTGATTTTCAAATAAAAACATAGATATGCAATTTTTTTTTACATTTATTAGACACATTAGGTGTATTTGCACAAAGTATCGTATCGGATTGGATGTGGGTTGCAGATACCAGCTTAAATTTTACTCCGTATCGGATCAGAAAGGCAATCTGTGGTATCAAACATCAGAACTACACAGTTTTGAAAACTGGTTAATGGTTACCACTAGTTAAAAGTTTAATTAAAATAAAAATATATATAAAATTACATGTTAAATAGCTGTTTCCGATGAATGGCTTCTTTGCAGGAGCATGGGCAGGACATTGATATACTACAATTGAAGTACATTGATATGAACTTACAGCAAGGGGCAAAGTTTAGTAGACAAAATTATTGAGAAGTTCACCAATCATCACCAGAAAACTGTTGTCTCACTGGAAGATCAAGTTATGACATGAATGAATGGTGATTTGTTTTTTCATTTAATGTTGACTTAAAGCAGTTCATATGAAAATCTGTGATCAGCAGACCATGGCATTTTCTGAATACCTACCTCTTTCCTACTAGTTTGTATTAAAAAAATACATGTTTTAACGATTTTTTTTGTACCTTTTTTAAGATGTGAAAACAAAACCTGCACAATTTCAATGTTATTCTCTATTTAATGATTATCTGTTCCACGGTTTGTTTGATAAATGTAAAAGAGATAGGCCAAAGTGTCACGTGTATTATTTTAATTTCCAAAAACAGCTCGTCGATGCATAAATAATGTATTATTCTACAACAATAAAGACGATGCTAATTGAAATACTTCACTGTAATTTGAATGAGATTTTTTAAATGCTATAAAACCTAGCAGAGATTAAAAGCGCCAAAGCAGCGAAAAAAAGCTGCATTTTTGCCAGGATTGTGGTCACGTGCCTCATTTTTATGAAATAGATTTTTGGACAATTTTCAGCTGATTTTGAAGGGGTTGTAAAGCTGCCTTAAATGTAGTCTGATTAGACAGCGCAGTAGATTTTGAAACACAGCCGATATATGAGCTCGCGTTTGCCCTTTCCAAACTTACGCCGTCCAAAAAAATACTGCTCCAAACTAAAGTTACTCTGCATTTCCAACTGTCTCACGCTGGTAAGCGTTAACTCTAAATGTTCAAAAAGAGGTTAGTTGCGTTCTTCAAAACCAATCGTCGACGATTTTCTCACATCTGTAGTAAAAGCTGGTAGGAAAGCGAACTCACCCCATTCTCACAGAAGTAAATCAGAGGATTTTCAAGCACTCCAGTTTTGTTTCCAAACTGATCCACGGAGAGCGGGTTTAGTCCAGTCCTGTCCCCTTTATATGGCGATAATCACACAGCAATGTAAGTGTCAAAACAGTTGTCGTGCTTTGTTTGCTCCGTTATGGAGTGATTTTATAGAAAGGGAGCTCTCCTTTGTCTAGTGTCTCTGTTGACTCCCGATTTCTCGTCCACATAGTCCTATTAGTTGCACTACAGCGGCCTCTCTATTTCCATACTGTTAAAAAGCAAAAAAATAACAGCGCACTTCTGATGCAACGCGTCGAGTCCTCATGGTCAAATTTCTCAAGTAATCTGCACCCCTCAATACTACAGTGCTCCCTCACATTAACCTACCCGATCCATCAGGCTATCTGCTGCCCCCTGCTGGCCACGAGTTGCAGATTATCTATCTATCTATCTATCTATCTATCTATCTATCTATCTATCTATCT
>CAIGQZ010010147.1:978455-1001527 GCA_903798205.1 Danio tinwini
TTCAACTAATTACAATGTCTTGTACCAATAGGTGGATTTAAAGGTTTTTGCAAAAAAAATCTCAAGTGGATTTTAGCTGGTTTTGATGCAAAAGAAAATCTACCTTCTTAAAAACCAAAGAATTCTCTAAAGTGACATTTTTGAAAAAAAAAAAGTTATTTTATTTGCTAGCTAATAACCTTTTCCTTACCTATAAAATTAAACAGCGGAACCTTATTGTAGGAGCCTGATAGATATTACTCATTCACAAACGATTTAGAGGGTTTTGCATCTGAACTCTTCATATATATCCCATACAGCCCAATGTGTACTGTTTTCAACCACTTTCAGCAAATCCAAAGCAATAATGTACATCCAGAAATACTGACACTGACATACTGACCACATCTGTATGTAAACAATGACACAAGGACCTGTCATGTTAATCACACTGGTATGTTCAGTGACAAATTCTTTTGAGAAATGAACAATCCTCGGTGAGGATTTTGAGAAAGTTACAGGCTTGGAGTTTGTATGACTTGTTTCGAGAAATGCAGTGCAATCAAGTGACAAAATCAAGTAATATTGATTTATTTTACAATTGCTTAAAAAGAACAGTGCTTATTTGAAATTCATTCATTTTCAGTTTATTTATAAATAACTTTACAACTTAACACATGCAGACCAAAGTGCTGTACAATCAAATAAAAAAGAAAAAGAAAAACATATTTAAAAAACTAAACTTGCCCAACGTCTTAAAGGCTAATAATGTAATAATGACTTATTAATTGATCATAAAAAAACAAGATGCTTGGTGTGGAGCAGTAAGTTCTGACAGATAAAAGCCATCACATGCACTGCTTAAAATCAAATAACAAAAGTTGATATTTTATGTAGAAGTCCACAGGTAGCCACCTCAGAGAAGCACCCACCAGCAGCTGAGTATGATATAGTGGTCTGACAGGACCCCATTTACTGTACAGAACATTTCGATACAGAAGGAATAAATAAACAACCTTCTCTAAAAATTTTCTTGACTGTATTGCAATACAGAAGGAAGGAATAAACAACCTTCTCTAAATATTTTCTTGACTGCGTTGATTTTAATCAAGCAGTAGATCTAATTAGAAAGAAGCAACTCTAAACCACAGTATTAATCTGAATTTTCAGGTTTTTGTTGGTCATGGCACACAGCTAAAAGGAATGATCTCAGAACACTCCGTAACATTCCTTAAAAGTTGTGTAAATGTTGGCACATGACTTTATTAAAATAATGTTTTTGTAACATTCTTGTAACATTTATAGTAAGAAAAAAAGTCAAAAGATTCTTAGTCTTGAACAATGTTTTTAGAATGTCTTTATAGGACAATAGTTGTTCTTTATGAATGTTCTCATAATTCAGATAGAAAAAACATTAATATAATGTAAATGTAATGTTCTACCATTTTAAATAACCTTTTGGAAATGTTATTACAACATGTTTGAATAACGATATTACAATCAAAAATAACAATAACGTTGTCTAAAAAAACTGGATGTTCTATTTTAATTGTAAGCTGAACAGTGGTCTGACCATGTGTTTAAATATGTGGCAATATTTAAAGAACCTCTTTTAGGGGCAAACATCATTTTTACTTTGGTTTAACTGAACCAAGTTATGAGACACACAACTCTTACCCTCCTCCAGGCATGCCAAAGGTTAAAAGAAACCGCTGTACTCTCATGACCTCAGAGGAAGATACATTTAAATATTTTAAAATCTGATTTATAGAGCATCAGACGTGTCACATCATATATTAGCATGAACCTACCCAGGATGTTACCACTTGTGCCTGTCATTTTAATGATTTGTTGTTTAAATGTGTTTAATTCTTATATTTATTCATAATGTTGGTGTTTTTAGTTTAATTTGTTCATATAAATGTTTTATATTTTAGTGCTTCTTAATTAGACTTAATTGATTGTATAATTTTTGTATTGTTTTTTAGGTTGACAATTTTAGCATCTGTCCAGGGACAACAGATGAAAAGCAGCCTTCTGGCTAATTCTGGTGCATTTGCAGAAATGCTAGTTAATGTACACTGTTCCTGCCAAATAAACAAATAAAATAAAGTAAATAAATTTGTGTATCATAAGCATACAAATGGAAAGACATGACATATAAAAAAAAATCTAAACCAGACGTAACATATACGTAAAAAAAATAAGACAAGGGCAAAAACAAAACCTTGAGGAACCCCACAAGTTATAGATACAGATGTGCAAACAAATATGGCATATGCTTCACTGAAAATGTCCTTCCCACGTATTCCAAACAACTTATAGATAACTGCTTAATAAGAATCCTATGGTCTACTGCATCAAAGGATAAACTCAAGTCCAATAAGATCAGAGCTGAGGCATTACCAGCAATTCTGATTAAGTTCGGATTGAGTGCAGATTTATCTAATATATTATGTTTATTTCAAAATGAAATCAGCAGTAAATAAACCACCTCTAAAATCTTTGATAGACATAGCAACTTTGAAGTGTGGAGATATTCTTTTTTTCTTATTCAAAATAATCTAAGTTAGGTTTTTTAAAGGTGCTTCTAAAGCATAAAAATACCATAATATGTTTGCAGATATTTAAGAAACATACTAAGAGAATATTCTTGTTTGCTAAAGTCAGATATTCTGCTTTGAAAATGTGCGTTCCATGCTGGAACGGCTGTCTTTGTTTAGGTCATTTATCCTGCCCAATGCCACTTTAGTCATTATATTTCAGCAACCCGAGTTGCCTTGGCGGAAAACTATGTAGCTCATTCAGTCAGTCAGGAAGGCTCTCAAAGTGTGCATCTATGACTGAAATACGACTTCCAGTGGACTGTAGCAGACTCCGAAATGAGACGCAGATTCAGAGTTCCACATGAGGTTATTAATAAGGAAATAAAATAAATATTACAAACGTAAACATTAGGTGAGCAGGTTACATTGTAACCTTGTGTCCTAACAAAACGCGATGTGACAAGATACGCAGTCATAAGCAATTGGGCAGTTTGCACTAGACGAATCACGACAGAAATTGAAATACAGCCATTTTGAAGCACAGAATAGTGCACTTACTGCACTCCAACGAAATGGTAAGGTTTATAAACTTTTATAAAACTTTAACATTACTAAATATGATATGTGTTGGTTGGAAGTCACACTTCTAAAGTTCAACATCAGTTTATTTTATATTCAAGATCTGAGGTTAACTATCTGTTGCTGATTTCAGTAGTATGACGATAAATGTCATGTAAAATGGCATTTAAACTCACATTATTAGCCTTATTATTAGCTTAGTACCTGAGGTGATCATTGTCATAGTTCTGTTGTTCAGCTGCAAGAAATAAAAGCTATTTCTAAAATATAAATTTCAGGTGTTGCTTAGAACAAAAACTCATTTTAATGTAGAAAATATTTCTTCTATCATGTGCCATTGCTTTTAGTTAGACCACTGTTTAAAGCAGCCTTTAGGCTCGACAGACAGACACACTGCTATTGGTCGTCAATTTGGCAACCTGCGCTTGTGTGTTTTGAACCAGGTATGAAATACCTAGTTCAACCACTGGGTGTCAATTTTACAGGGTGTCAATTTTACCATTTACTCTCCGTCATACAGTTTTAAACCTTTATGAATTCTTTTCTTCCGCTGAACACAAGATATTTTGAAGAATGTTGGTTGTCATCGACTTCCAAAGTAGGCAAATAAATACTAGTAATACGTCAATGGATGCCAATTACCTTTTTTCTTTTGTGTTCAACATATACTAAAAGAAACTCAAATAGGTTTTGAACAAGTGAAATGTGAGTCAATGATGACAAAATCTTTGAACTGTCTCTTTAAAAAACAGAAATACTTTGCAATTTAAAGGTCTCCACCTTTAAAAATGTAATCTCTATGCTGAGTGAAACTATAAGTTTCCAAACCTCTAAAGGGTAGTGCACCTAGCTGTTATTTGCACACTAACTGTAAAGCTATTACTAAAACATCAATAAGCTGTAGGCTTTTATACTAAGACAAAAAGAGAATTTGACGTCACTGACCACAACAAAGCGTTAAAGTGGAGGTGTGTTTGCGACCTCAGTAACTGCTGAGAATCATTCGCTGTTCTCAGAACTGGGTTATTTCCAGTCATATCTCTCAGGTGCACTTTAAGGGCACAAACAAGGGAAGATAAAAGCTAAACACACCATAACTACAGTAGCTGCACAGTAGCTGTAGACACGCACAGCAGACTGAGGAGGTTTGCTTCAGGTTGATCATTATCAGTACTCATTACACACAAAGCCAGACGGTTCTTGTCATGACTATAGTGACGTTTTGTCACACTCCAGAACTTTTGTTTCAAAGAACAGGCCATTTCTGTATGTGGACTCTGTGTCATTGTCTTTTATAGGACTATCTGTTGAGTGGAAAGGCTCTGGCAGCTGTAGCGTCTTTCCTCTGTAACTGGGATTTGGATAGAAACAGGATTTCATAAAGTCAGAAACTTCACCCTCCTCACCTTCCTCCTCTTCCTCTTCAAAGACAAGCCCAAAGTTTTGCAGTAAAGTGCTCTGTCCGGGAGTCACATTCTCTGTGGATTTGTTGAGTTCTTGACGCAGCAGGAGAACAAATTCATGCACCTCTTCTGTAATCTGGCTCAGGTCCTGCGACACAAACATTTTTCATTTGGAATGCAACTATACAGTCAATTTAATTACAAATTATACAGTGGAGAAAAAAGTTGTAGAATAACCTACAATTAACCATAAATTCTTGTTTCACAGAGTAACAGCAGATTTTTTTAAAGAATGATTCACAAGTTACATATGGCCCGTTTAAACTGAATGGTAAGGTACGGTACGATTCGGTACGCTTTTATGGCCGTTTTCACTGTCAAAAGCGTACCGAACCGAACCGTACCGTACCACTTTTTTGGCACCCTTACGAAAGGGTACCAAAGACGAGAAAGGATACCAAAAGGTGGAGCTACACACGCAGCTGAACGCTGATTGGTTTATAGAGATACGTCACGATCTCGTGGAGCTAGCCAGAATCAAAACATTGGAGCCACCATGTTTTTAAATACACAGCCAAGACCACTATATGCATTATAATAACGACTAATGGATGACCCGGGCTCAAAACAAACTTTGTCGTTGTCTTGATGAACAGCCACAAAGCCAAGAATTTGCCATGTCCTGTTGTTGTTTTACGAACTCTAAAAGTGCGAGCGTTTTTCGCTTTCTCCAGGGAGCTCGCGATCAAGTCTAGATTTGATATTACGAACTTCTTGAGCTGATGACAATAACGTGTGTGTAATTAGTGAAGCGTCGTCGACATCTAATCCATTCAGAAAAGAAAAGGACAAACGCAAGAGTGAAGCGCGGAAAAAAGGAGAAGCCCGACAAAATACAGGAGCAAATAGTTTCAGCAACCTGAACAATCTGCCATAAACAAATCATGAACAAACTGCCATGTTTATCATCACCTTTTGGACTATTATGGACTCGGAATGATGGAATTACTCTCTAACAGAGGCTAATTGTGCTGGTGAAGATTAAAGATACAGATGAGAGGTTTGCTCTGACTGTGGGCCACTGTATATGTTGCGTGTTGTTTTTGAACTCAAATAAGGACTTAATGTATGCTGTGTGTAGTTTATCTGTAAGTGGTAACATATCGGAGACTGTAAGGGTCTGTATGGGTTCATATATGTTATTATTTATATATTATATATTATGTTATTAGTTATATATTTATTTATTTATTTTATATAATTGCAGACGTTACAATAGGCTGTAACACTGTCACACTGTCATTGATCTGCAGTTATAATCAAATCATGTTCATAGAAATGTTAGTAATAAACATTTATAAACAAGTATTAATATGTTTAAAGCATCTGTTTTGTTAGAAGAGCTTCTCATATAATGTGAACGACCTGTACAGCTTTACTGTAGACTTTATTCGAGCGAGAATGACGTCAACTGAAACTCTCTGTAGTACACCACGCCCACCAAAAGGGTACCCTTTGTAGTGGAAACGCAAGCCTGATAAAGGTGACCCGTACCGACCTGAACCGTACCGTAATGTACCACTCAGTGGAAACGAGCCAATAGATTAGATTAGATTAGATTAGATTAAACTTTATTGTCATCACACATGTACAAGTATAAGGAAACGAAATGCAGTATAGGTCTAACCAGGAGTGCAATAGCAGCAAGTGCAAGATACAGGTATAAGTTATAAAGTGCAGTTATAGAAAAACTATGGTGATATTTACAAATGGATGTACTATCAACATTATATACAGGTTGTGTTAGCTATGAACAGAGATTTACAATAGATGGATAAATGTACAGGTTGCTATTAATAATCAGAAGTGTGCAGATAGATAAACATAATTACAAATGTATATGTACAGTGGGTGTGTACATAATTTACAAATGTACATGTGCAGTAGGTATGTACAGTTCAAATAAATGAATCAGTGCAATGAATATGTGCAATTTTTAAATGTGCAAATGTTAAGTAGTGCAGTGATTATGATGAGTCTGAGTTATGAGGAGAGGAGAGTGGGGTGTGTATTAGGGGGGCAAAAAGTCAGTGGGGAGCAGAGTTCAAAAGGGAGACAGCTCTGGGGAAGAAGCTGTTCTTTAGTCTGCTGGTTTTTGTCCGGGGGAGCCTGAAGCGCCTGCCAGAAGGCAGAAGAGAAAACAGTCTGTGAGCAGGGTGAGAGGAATCTTTAAGAATACTGCATGCTCGGCGCAGACAGTGTTTCCTCTGAATGTCCTCTATGGCTGGCAGTGTGGTCCCTGTGATGCGTTGGGCAGTTTTCACCACCCGCTGCAGTGCCTTACGCTCCGCAACAGAGCAGCTTCCATACCAGACTGTGACACAGTTCGTCAGGATGCTTTCTATTGTGCAGCGGTAGAAGTTCACCAAAACGGCTGATGACAGCTGGTTCTTCTTAAGTTGCCTTAAGAAAAATAGGCGCTGGTGAGCCTTCTTGACCAGGCTGGAGGTGTTGGTGGTCCAGGAAAGGTCCTTGGAGATGTGGGTCCCCAGGAACTTGAAGGATGATACAGGCTCGACGGCCATCCCATTGATGTAGATAGGATCATGTGAGCCTGTTCATCCCTTCCTGAAGTCCACAATGAGCTCCTTGGTCTTGTCGGTGTTAAGGAGCAGATTATTGTTGGTGCACCACGTGGCCAGATGCTGTATCTCCTCCCTGTAGGCAGTCTCATCATTGTTGCTGATTAGACCAATCACTGTGGTGTCATCTGCAAATTTGATGATGGCGTTGGATCTGTTTACAGGCCTACAGTCGATGGTGAAAAGGGAGTAGAGGAAGGGGCTCAGCACACAGCCCTGTGGTACACCAGTGTTGAGTGTGACGGTGGTGGAGCAAATGTGGTCTGATCTAACATTTTGAGGTCTGTTAGTCAGAAAGACCATAACCCAGTTACAGAGAGACGTGTCTATATCCAGGTCTCTAAGTTTGATCATTAACTTAGAGGGTATGACAGTGTTGAATGCTAAGCTGAAGTCAACAAACAGCATTCGTGCGTAAGTGTTTTTATTGTCCAGGTGTGTGAGTACAGAGTGCAGTGCTATGGAGACTGCATCTTCTGTGCTCCTGTTGCCACGGTAGGCAAACTGATGTGGGTCCAGTGTGGATGGCAGAGAGTCTTTCAGATGTGCCAGGACCAACCGCTCGAAGCACTTCATGATGATGGGTGTGAGTGCTACAGGGCGGTAGTCATTCAGGCATGTTGGGCTGGAATGTTTCGGCACTGGCACAATAGAGGTGGTTTTAAAGCATGTTGGCACAGCTGCTAGGTTAAGGGACAGGTTGAAAATGTCTGTGAATACCCCAGCGAGCTGTTCTGCACATGCTTTGAGGACACGCCCAGGAATACCGTCTGGTCCAGCAGCCTTACGCACATTGATCCGACTCAGTGCGGTGTAGACTTCTGAGGAGGTGAGTGTAATCGGTAAGTGGTCGGTTGAGGAAGTGATCCTGATGTAGGGTTCATTATTGTCTCTTTCAAAGCGGGCATAAAAGTCATTAAGCTCGTTCAGGAAGGAGACATTTGTGGCTTTGGGGGTGGAATGGCTGGGTTTGTAGTTGCTGATGGCCTGTATGCCCTGCCACATGCGCCGAGGATCAGAGTTGGAAAAGTGCTCCTCTAGCTTTAGCTTGTAGCAGTGCTTGGCCTTTTTGATGCCCCTCTTCAGATTAGCCCTGGAAGTGCTGTAGGCCTGTGCATCCCCTGATCTGAAGGCAGTGTTGCGTGCCTTCAGCAGGAGGCGCACCTCCTTGTTCATCCATGGCTTTTGATTTGGGTATGTGGTGATCTGTTTCTGGGTTGTAACACTGTTAATGGTGGTGTTGATGTATTCCAGAACAGAGGAAGTGTAGCTGTTAATGTCTGTGTGAGAGCCACATGTGGCCTGGGAAGCAAACATACTCCAGTCTGTGTGTTGAAACCTGTCCTGGAGTGTGGAGTCTACCCCCGCTGGCCACACTTTGATGGTCCTCACTGATGGCTTCACACGGTTGATGAGGGGTGAGTATTGTGGGGTGAGGAACAAAAAAAGATGATCTGATTGACCCAGGTGGGGGAGGGGGGTAACAGCATAGGCTTCAGCCATGTTTGTGTATACCTGGTCCAAAGTCTTGTTTCCCCGTGTGTGACAGAAAATGTTTTGATGGAATTTGGGGAGCACTGTCTTTAAGTTTGAGTGATTAAAATCGCCCGCAACAATAAAAGCAGCCTCCGGGTGAGCAGTCTGTTGTTTGCTGATGGCTGCATGAAGTTCATTCATAGCAAGCTTTGCATCAGCATCGGGTGGAATATAAGCAGCGATTATAAAGGTGGAGGTGAACTCCCGTGGCAGATAAAACGGTCTGCATTTGACCATCAGAAATTCCAGGTTAACAGAGCAATGTCTCCCAACGATGACAGAGTTTGTGCACCACGCTTTGTTAATATAAATGCATAATCCTCCGTCTCGGGTCTTACCGGAGTCATCCACCGCTCTGTCTGCTCTGAATGTCTGATGCTCAGTTAAAGATACAGCGTTGTCTGGTATCCCGCTGTTTAGCCATGTTTCTGTGAAAATCATGACATTACAGTTCCATAATCTTTTGCTGTGGTTGATGCGCAGTCTAATCTCATCCATTTTGTTCACCAGGGACCGTACATTGGCGAGGAAGATGCTGGGTAAAGAGAGCCGGTGTGGTGTTAGCTTTAGCTTAGCTCTTAGCCCGCCGCGCTTCCCCCGCCTTTGTTTACGTTCGCATCGCCGTCTCCGAGCACTTCCGCCCGGCCGGACAGAGCGCTCAGCCTCGGGTGTCCTGGCGATCTCTGGGATGAGTCGTAGATTGCTGATAAAACTGTCCGAAATGCACAAACCAATATCCAAGATCTCCTGTCGGGTGTACGATGTAAAGGCATTACTGTTCTGCGCGAACAGACCTGAAATGAGCAGGAAAAATACTGCAAAATTGCAGAAACTGGAGAGACGCTGAGCCTCGCGATGTGTACGCGCCGCCATCTTGGTCTTATTCTGTAGATTCTGTAGCAGAGTATAACATTTCGCCAATGATTTGGACATCTGAGACAATTTTTTTGAAAATTTCAATGATTGCTGTATTCGTAAGCCTGGCTCACGTTTATACTGTGGCTCATTGTGATTTTTAATAACTCTAATTGATTGTAGCTTGTCAGATTATGTAAATATAATCCCCATGTCAAATTGTAAAGCCTCATTCACACTATGAGCGACTCGCAGTGGCAAAGCAACAAGCAATCGTTTATTTCAATGAAAAGTGAGCTACTTTCAGCGACCTCCTTCTGGGTGAGGGTTGTTGATAGATCAGATATGGTTGCAGCCAGAAATTAACGAGAATTATTTATATAACTTATTAAACTTCCCATTTATTGTATTTTATTAACACCTACCCCCAACCCTAAACCTAACCATCACAGTAAGTTAAAAACAGTAGTTGTACCGAGTATTATTTATCTAATAAATTACCCAATAAATTTAATTTTTTAACGCCTACCCCCACCCTAACGCTAAACCCAACCATCACAGTAATCTAAAAATAGAAATAATTGTTATACTGTGTTATAAAAAATGCTGCTATATTAATGTGCATGCGCATATTTGATCTAGACTTTACCCTAGGCAACCGACAAGCAACCATTCATTTTAACGGAGAGTGAGCTACTTCTGGCGACCTCCGTCTAGGCGAGTAAGAGCGGCCGTTGGCGACCAGGTAGACGTGTCTATGGACGCAACAAAGTTGAGAATCCTTCAACTTTTTGCAATGCTGACAAATGAGCTTGTCAGACTATGTAAATATAATCCCCATGTCAAATTGTAAAGTCTCATTCACACTATGAGTGACTCGCTGCAGCAAGGCAAAAAGCAACCATTCGTTTCAACAAAAAGTGAGCTACTTCCAGCGACCTTATAAGCGAGGGTTGTTGCTAGATCAGATACGGTTGCGGCCTGAAATTAACAAAAATTAATTATATTATTTATTAAATTTCCCATTCACTGTATTTTATTAATGTCTACCCCCACCCCAACCCTAAACCCAACCATCACAGTAATGTAGAAATATAAATTGTTGTCATACAGTGTCATAAAAATGCTGCTATATTGATGTGCATATCGTCCTATATGCGAGCAACAAGCGACCATTCATTAACAGAAATTGAGCGACTTTTGGCGACCTCCATCTAGACGAGCGACAGCAACCGTTGGCGACCAGGTAGGTGTGTCGAGCGACGCAACAAAGTTGAAAATCCTTTACTTAATGCAAATGAAGAGCGACTTTCTTGAGCAAACAGCCAATAGGAGCAACAGTAGATCTCACGTAATCCTCTCTCAGCACGTTCAGAGGCTGGTTGTATTCTCTTTGCTGTAGACCTACACAGACCTGCGTTTGCAGCAGGTCGCCAACCACAGCAAAAGGCAGCTATGAAGTTGCTCGTAGTGTGAATGAGGCTTAAGATCTCAGTTGTCATAAAGTCAAACTGAACAACAATCTAGATTCACCAAACATGGACACACAAGAAAAGGCATCCAGAGTTTGACATCATCCGTCCATGACACATCCATTTACTCACATTCTGAAATAATACCTCACAGCAAACAAACTATCTGTAGTGCTAATTTTGCTCACAAAACACCTTAATAATAAACCCAGATAAAATTAGACATTAGACAGTTCTGTGCGGTGGTTTGAAGTTGTCGCACTGATTGAGACATCAGATTTGTCGCAACTATTGGTTCTTGGGTTGTGTGTAGTTTTTGCTGAATTCAGTACATCTTTATTTCTATAGCGCTTTTACAATGTAGATTGTGTCAAAGTAGCTTAACATAGAAGCTCTAGTAAATTAAACTGTGTCAGTCCAGTTTTCAGAGTTGAAGTTCAGTTTAGTTCAGTTCAGTGTGGTTAAATTTTCACTGCTGAAAGACCAAACACTAAAGAGCAAATCCATCGATGTGCAGCTCCACAAGTCCCAAACCAAGCAAGCCAGTGGAGACAGTGGCGAGGAACAAACTTCACCAACTGACGAAAGTGAAGGAAAAATAAAACTTGTTAGAAACCTAACCTCTGGCCAAACTTCTTATGCGGAGCTGTAGTCTTGGTGCCAGAGGCAAACAATAAATGTCGATTGTGGAGAGGCTGCAGGACTGATGTAGGTCTGAAATTTTCTGACACTGTCAGAGCTTAAATCAGAGGGAAAATTTGATCACAGCGACCATTAGGTGGCTGTCAGTGAACATACCCAACCAATGATCAATGAGCACAGATTTTAGCCTAGCATTACATGAATCTTTTAGGATTTTCCAAATTTGTCTCAGAGGACCAAACCATGGCTGAAATTGTATAGTGTGACCAGGTCTTTAGTCTAAAATCTGTGGTCCTTGATCAATAGGGGTGTAACTGTACATGTATTCGTACCGAACCGTCATGAATACATGAAGCTCACGGTTTGGTTGTCATGCTCTCATGTCAAATACAGTCAGTCCAGTTGTGCAGTTAAACTGTTAAACAGTTAACTGTTAATCAGAAACGATCATAGCTGTGCAACAACTGAGGAGTGATTCACAAAGAATGTATATATGGTTCTAAAAACGTGGCACAGCAGCGCTCAGGAGGGGTTCTGGCATTTTGCCCTTGTCATGCCAACTTGCTACCTCTAAACAAAAGCGTGAAACACTAGTCCAACTTCCGAGTTCTACTGATTGGTCCACTATTGTGGGCTGACCAGCCTGATCTCATGAGGAAATGTAACTATTTTTCATTTTATCAGTCTAGTGAATTAAGAGTTGAGTCGTATGAAAATGTACAATTTTAAAAAGGGGCATGGCACCCAACCCACCCCTAAACCCAACCGTCATTGAGGGATAAGTAAATCGTACTAAATTGTGCAAACAAGATCATATGATTACAAATGAATTGGCCACTAAATCAAAAAATTATGATTTGCCGTGAGATGTTGTGAAAGTTGAAATCATTTTATCTTCACACAGCTTCTAATAACACAGTGCTGCAATAGTTTTTGTTGTCAGTTGTTGTCCACTGCACCTGCTGTTATGGATAGGCACAGTGCTGCATTTACATTAAATGAGCAAGTTTAATACAGTTTCCTGATTATAAAGTTTTATTTTTCATTCCTGTGTTTATTTTGTGCTTTTGCATCACAAGATGCTCATCAGTTCTGTAGAAGATTGTGACAACACTTCTGCCTGTTCAAAATAAACAAAGCAAATACCAGCGACCTTCTTGCTGTGTGAGGCAACCATGCTAATCACTTAGTCACCACGTCGTCCCTTGTTACATACATTTTCACTATACTCTCACGGTTGTGGATCTTTCTGTTTTTCTTGCATGTGTGTGTGTGTGTGTGTGTGTGTGTGGGAAGTGGGTGTGTCTTGTTTGGGTTATCTTCACCGCGTAGTGTGTGTATATGTGTGTGTATGTGTGTTTACAATTATCAGCTGGGTGGTCACGCGTTTTTGTTACTATTTACAAGCACACAGGTGTTTGCTATCAGTCACAGCTGTTGCGCGTTCCGCGCGCTATATATGTTCAGTGTTTTGTAGATAGCGTTATCAGTCCGTTGTTTGTTCACTCCTGTGTCTGCTCTCTGTTAGACTCTCTCACTCGTTTTGGTGGAGGGTCTCCGACATAAGCCTGTTTCATTTGGACCTTATGCACGTCTCCGTTTCATTGATGTTGTTACAACTGCCTGCTCTGATGACAACATTATCTGTAAGAGACTTCATCCCAATCCGCTACTCTGATGAACTTTACCGCTGGTAAGCGTGTCGACTTCCTTGAGAGTTGCTACCCAGCGCTAACCTTCCCCTTCCCTCGATATCTCGTGAGATGTCAGTGAGAGACTTCTATGTGGCGCTATTTCTCGGATGAACTATTATCGCTGTTGAGCGTGTTGTAATCCCGGTGTGAGCACCGTTGCTCAACACTATATCTGGTGAGATTATACCAGTTGTGACTCTTAATAAATCATATTGCATTCACTTGCATTTGGGTCTCCTGTGTATATCTTTGTGACATATACTTCTCGCTCTTCACAGAAGTTAAAGTCATAGTTAACAGAAGTCTGACAATATGAAAATACATATTTATTGCAAATACTTAAGAAAAAAATTGACAGCCAGCTTCTTTGTGTTCTCTTTTGACTTGCTTTGTTTTTGTTTTGAACTCCTAGTCAGAGTCCGATTCTACATGCTAAATCTGCCAAACTCTCACCAAATTATGGAAGATAACAAACAAACTAGCTTGATAGAGGCTCATTCGCCTGAGGCTGCTCAAAAGTTCATCAGCTTCATCAGTCAAAAGATCATCAGCTTGGTGTGTCCTGGCCATGAAGGCATAGTTCACTCAAAAAAATTAATATTGTCATCATTTACTCTCCCTTCAATTGTTCCAAAACTGTTTGACTATTTCCTTCAGTTGAACATAAAGATTGTAGCAAGGAAGAGAGTTGTGAGAGTGGAATGAGGCCGGTGGTGTGAGTTTTAACTAGTGTTACATGTGTGCTACAAGTCTCAGTGAGGAGCTCTGGAAACATAAAAGGGGGAAAGATGACAGTGGAAAACGATCGAGGACCAGGACTGAAACATGCTATGTTTGGTTTCAGTTTCTGTTTAAACATGAGTTTTCCATGAGGGGCTGTCGCCGACTATTTGTTTTGTATTTATTTTGCTAATTATGTGTGCTTTTGTCCCCCTCCTTCTTCTCTTGAACCATGAGTTTTAAACCATATTACAAAAATCACATCAATATTACAAGATGTTGGAAACCGCTAACCAGTGTTGGGGGTAACACGTTATAAGTAATGTGCGTTATGTAATAATATTACTTTTCCAAAGTAAGAAGTAATATAACTCAATACCTTTAAAAATAAGTCATATTATTAGTTACTTCTTTAAAAATTTTACGCATTGAAATGTAAGTTATTTTCCTTCTGCGTTTACACAGAGCAGAATTCCGGCAAATTACCGGTAATGTTACAAGTTCTCTTTCCAGAACACAAACAATTAATGAAATGTGCAGCATTTTCTCACAACGCAAACAATTAATAAAACACCCTAGTGAGAACAGTGTGAGTAGGGTGTGAGTACACCCTAAAATATCTTCTTTTGTGTTCAGCAGAAGAAAGAAACTCAAAGATTTGGAACCATTTGAGAGTAAATAAATCATGAGTAGATTTTCCTTTTTGTGTGAACTGTTTCTTTAAGACACTCACTACAGTCAATAAACTATAAAAAAAATAGGCTGGATAAGAATGGAAAAAGATCACAGCAAAGCAGTGGTATAAAGTCATTCACTGCCTGTACACTTCCTATTAGTAATTTTTTGCTGAAGTGCCTTGGTTATTTGGTAAAACACTCTTTCACTAGACTGGTACAGCTGCAAAGTTTTACAACACAATTTTCATTATATCAGAAAAAAAAATCTTAAAATTTTATCTCCAGTGTATCTACCTTTTATTTAGTTTCACTTTCTTTATTAGTAAAACATTGTCATTTATGTAAATCAGTGTATTTCTGTGAGATGATTTTACTTTTTTCTCTTTCTGTTACCTACTTTTAATATTCACTGCAAATGCGCTGATGTGACATGTGGTTGGCATGTTGACCGCACATTTTCTTTCTGCTTAATTTGGGTCATTTTAATGTGCAGCGTAAGCAGTCTTGCCTTTTTAAAACCTTTTGTTTGTTATGTTGGAAATAGGTTTGAATTCTTCACATATTTGTGTTGCTAACCTGATCTTGTGGATATATGAATTCTGCCGCATCAACCACAGGACTCGGAACAACAGGACACAGTTTACGCTTAAATCTGCAAAGCAAAGAGACAGTTAGGAAATGTAACAGATAAATACCTTACTGTTTAGCTGATGATGCAATTCTATGTACTTTACTATACTATAGTTGTTCTGTTAAACACAATTTTTAAGTTAGAAATGGTGGTTTGAACCACTGATAACAGACTAATGCAGTTATTTGTACAGTTATTGAGAGAGAAAGAGATTAATAGCAGCAGTGTCTCTATTAAAAGTTTAAAACTTTCTGCACCATTATCACCTCAGTAAGAATACTCATTATTATTATTGATAAAATATTTTCTAGAATTATGTAGTAAAATAGTAATAAAGTTTTTGAAAACATTTTTAAAAATAATAATAAATCCATAAAAAAATTATATTTTAGGAATAAAGTACAAAAAATATGACAGATACAGGATAAAAGTTGTAATATTTTCCAACTTAAATGATGTGAATACAGGTGTCAAACTTTGACAATAACGTCAAAATTATGGGAAACATTAAAGTTCAATCCAGATTCAATCATTAATCATTAAAGAATCATACCAAAAATATCATTAACATATGACTAATGTTGTAAATTATTGAAAACAAAGTCAAAATTATGTAAACAAAAACTAATTTTGAGAATTTGAGAAAACTAATTTAATAAGTATAATGCTGCGTTTACACCAGACGCGAATGAAGCATCATGGGCGAGTGATTTATATGTTAAGTCAATACAAAGACAAGAATAGACATCTTGCGGCGCGAATTGAGCTTTTTGGCTTATCGCTCGAATGACACATTTCTTTAGAGTTGGAAAATCTGAACTTTAGCGGATATTTGTGCTGCGTTAACCAATCCAGGGTATATGCAAGAAGGTAATTTTAATACCTTTTTAAGACTTTTTAAAGACCTTCTAGACCTCATCGCCACTTCAAGTTCTAATCAGTATCAAACCTTTACCTTAATAAACAGTTGTTAATATTACAAGGTAGTTTTCATCAACAGGCTTCAGCCACTGTTTAAACTCGTCTTTCTCCAACCAGGAGTACACAAACTTACATTTTCCCATTTTGCCATCTGTTTCGCTCTATGGTTTTGCTACATGTAGAAAAGCGTCACATCACCTTTCCCGCATTTGTCACAAATTATGCGACATCACCCGGACGGAGGAGCTTGGCCAGATGTGCCCTGGACCAAACCAATCACGTGGATTGAGCATGTCGTTGTTAATATAAGGAGTATATAAATATATGCTTTTTTGGAGTCAAACACTTCGGCCAACGCTTGAACAAATTTACGACCTCGTAAAAAAGCGATTAAGACTTTTTAAATACCTTTTAAGGGCCTTCATTTTCTCATAATTGATTTATCAACTTTTAAAACTTTTTAAGACCCTGCGGACACCAGCGCAGATGTAGTGCCTGTGGTTGGTGTCTTAAGGGGCAACCCTCCTGCTCAGTCAGAAGCACCTCTGAAAGCCTTCATCATTCATGTCTAGTTTCTGAAGGAGTTGAAGAACTCACAGAGCTGGGTTCGCCTCTGAAAGAAATCCTTGCGCACTCAGACACATCGCTGAATGAATCTACACTGTTTTTCAGCTTTCCTAAAGCACACAATGCATAGCTACTCTCTAAATAAAATCTATGTTAGCCATTTAGCAACGATACTAGAGTCACTGGACAGACAGAAGCCCCGGCCATGACACGAATGCGCGTCTATTTTGAAGTAAATTTGACACGCGAATCAGTCGAATTTGATGCGTGAATGAATCGAATTTGACGCACGAATGAAGCGAGTAAACTATAAATGTTCACACGTCTATTTACACGCAAATAAATTGAGCTGTCGTGTAAACATTTTGAGTACTCGCTTCATTTGTGCGTCAAATTCACTTTATTCACGCGTCTGGTGTGAACACAGCATTTATATTTATAGAATTATATTTTGAGAATAAAGTACAAATTACAAGAATTAAGTCATAGTATTACTTATTAAATAATAATAATAATAATAATAATGTAATTTGTATTGTGTTTGTAATTGCAGCCTATACAGATTTTGTGATGTCTTTAAAAAGTAATTGTCTTATGCTTTGCTGTGAAAATACACCAAAAACTAGCTAAATATTTCTGTTTTTGATCTCAAGAACCAATGCACTTGCAAAATCCTCAAGGGAGTAATTTATATTATAAGACCAAAGTTATGAAACTTTGGGAATACAGTAAAAAATGACAAGAACAAAGTCATACTGTATAGCAACGTATGATTCACATTGTAATATTTTTAAAATGAACTCAGATCAGTTGTACTCCCTGGCAATCAAACCCGTGACCATGATTTAGTCATCTTCATGTGCTCTGCCAATCAAGCTACAGTTCATACACAGTAAAGCACATTGGCCGTCAATCAGTTCATATGGGTTACAGTAATCTTACCTCCTGGCAGCAAAAGAGCAGATTAAAGTACACAAGAGGGCAACCACGCAGACGCTCAGGATGGTCTGGTCCTGCCATGATAAGCCTGAATGAAAAGGGCAGAACATTTGCTGTTGGCAGGTACATTCTCTTAGTGTTTTTCCGTTGTTCATTTAAACCTTTCAGTTCTGCCACAACATTTTCTCCTTTTCAAATGACTGTGTTTCGTACCTATTTCTTTTGAGTGTGTTTCAATGTTGACCGTTGTATTTGGCCCTTTGCCAGCATTTGTTGTTCCAGCTATAGAAATGGTGTAAGAGGTCCCTGGGAGGAGGTTCTTGATCAGGAAGCTGGTTTTATCTGCTGGGACTTTATGGTGCGCTGAAGGAAGAGGAACAGAAAGACTTCTTTATTTATTTGTTTCCTTTTTTTTAACAGTGAAGCACAACTACACTTTACAAACTATCTGTAAATTGGAAGTTTCCGGGACATTTATCTGTCTTCCAACCATTTTTAACCTTGAAAAGTGATCTTTGTGAGCATATTTAACAGTTTAAAGTGATATATTGTCATGTATATTCATTGTGTATATTGTTGGTCAACATAGGCTCACTCTGAAAACGTAGCCCTATATATGTTTCTAGAGATCGCAAATTATGTAGCCAGAAGTACGTATGGCTGCATTTAGTTTTTAAAACAAACAATACAGGGTGGTATGACGCTGTTCCTTTTTGCAATTACTAGCTGACCACTTACCACCGTTTGGAGGGCTTTCCTGTCGTTTTTTTAGCTCCCATGTACGTCTGTAAACTTGTGACACAGAGAGGAGTTGAACAAGACAACAGGGTTTCAGTTCCATGAACAGTGCTTAATTTCTAACCTGCGAGGTCCCAGAATAGATCGGGGTAACGGATCCAGCATGTAACCAGAGGAGGGAGCGGTGTCAGCGGCGAAAGTGAAAAAAACAAAAAAAAAGGGGGGGGGGGGGGGGGGGGGAGGGGGGGACGAAAGTGAAGAGGGGGGGGGGGGGTTGCAGACAAAAGGGAGGTGTCGTGGACGAAAGTGAAGAGTGTTGAAGAGTCGTGGAACTAAGTGAACAGCGGGGAGTGGGGATGTGCGTCTAAGGAGAAGGATCGGTAAAATTAGGTTTCGGATTGCAGAGGTTCCAGATCCGGCTTGTTCTGGCACAAATTAAGCCCTGCCCATGAAGAATGGTTCCAGAAAGCAGGTATGACAAAAATAGGATCAAAAAAATAATAAAACAAGTAAATAACAGGGTGAGAATGTGGTAAAATCTGAAAACCTGGTAAAAATCAGGTAACGGCTTTTCTTTTTCTGGATTGCTTTTGAAAAAAACTATTGGTTGGGTTTAGGGAAGAAGGGTGGGGGGGGGAAAGTCAGTTAGTCATTCAATCAGTTAAACAGTCAGTCAACAACAGCCTCTTGTTGTCATGGTACAAATTAGGGGAAAAGGGCGAAGACCCAAGTGCAGACTGATGGTTATTTATTTACTATAAACTAAAACAAAAAGGCAAAGCATACAACCCAGAGGGGGAAACACTAAGCAAACAAATAATACACAAACAAACGAGACAGGGTAGGTTGGCTGGGATCTGGACTTGACCACATCAAGACAAGGTAACAAGTAAGGATGATGAACTGGCACAGGACAGCAGACATGAGGACAATATAAGCAGTAGTAAATTAACAGTAATGAACAGGTGAACAAAATAAACTAATAATGAGTTAACAAAAAGGGTGGGGCTAGACAATAGACTGGAGCACATGACACAACAGACACACAAGCACGTGGTGCTTGTAAACATGCGCCACGTGCTAAACACAACACCTCTGATGACTGAACGCGAGACACGAGCACACAATGAATGAAAACACTCACCGTGTACTCACACACGCAGCGTGCATGCTTCATCCCAGCGCCGACCGAAACCGAACCCAACTAGACTGAGACGCTGGGACTGAAACACCACGCTGGAGACAGACAAACGTAAACAAACGGATGAGAGCGCGCAATCGTAAACACGTCCAGACCTCACATGCTCGCATCAGGAACGCACAGACGAGCACGACACCAAACATGATAAGAGTAGTGTCAGGATTCCACCACCAAAACAAGAATTAACAAGACCGGAGTAGCAGAATCATGACACTGGTGGATTTTCGCGAGAAGAGCAGGCACAAATGGCACTCACAAGGGAAATTTGAGATCTGAAAAAGCCTACACAGTGGCCTTTGGTGGATTCGCAAAAACAAATTTGGTGCTCTCTGTAAATGTATATACATAGGGTTACATTTTCAGAATGAGCCTGGGTTGGTCATGGTACAACAACCTTGCAATAAACTGCCAGTACATTTTCTGTGACTTATTTCTGTATATGTTATTTCTTACATCACATTATTTCAAACTGCTAAAATGTCAATAAAAGTTACTTTGTTAAACTGTAGAGTTGAATTTTCAAGATCAAAAGTGGACAGAGCAGAGAGCTACATCCTATGCAATTTCAACCCTAAATAAACTAAAAACACTTGTGCATCACAAAATATGGAAACTGTAAAGTAACAGATTTTTTATAGTGTAAAATTTTCTGTGACTCTTGGTTTACCGACATCCCACTATATGTCATTTGCCAGTTAGAAATCTTTATGGTACTTTATAATACTACAATTCCAAATGAAAAATATAAATGTATTATATCTAGCATGTTTTCAGTTGTGTAGCAAGCCAAACTTGTCATAATGTGCAATATTTCATGCATGCAAGCATTGCTGGTCTCACTCTCTCACACACTTTGTCCTAAAGTGACTACTGTATGCTTAGTGGTTGGCCAGCGGCATGCAGGAATTACACTTACTACTAAGCCTTACTTACATGATATTTTAGACTGAATATTCAAAATAGTATGGTAAACAATATAGGGAGGTTGTTGACAGGTTGTCATTGTTTAAAAATGAACCAATGTGAATATAAAACCAACTTCACTTCAGTCAAAGAGCTTAGAATGACCAAGAGGCGACACCCAATAGAACATTCCATTGCAACAGCAGTGCCCAGCAACAGCCCCGGATTCCACCATTTTGGAGTGAAAGTGGTCGGCTGTCCATTGGATCTTATCTTATCTTATCTTCCCTCAGGCAATCCATCTCATGAACACTTGATGATAATAATTGTGGAACCAACATCACTACCTCCTATACTTTTTTTATACACACATACACTTATTTAACAACACACTATATATGCCAAATGGCACATAACTGCTGCACAACACAACGCATTAGAATCACACAACGCAAAAACATTTCAAAAAGCAAACATTAATTTCACAACGCAGAAACATTAAGATGAAAATGCAGAAACATTAAGATGAAAACGCAGAAACATTGACTTCACAACGCAGAAATATTAAAATGAAAACGCAGAAACATTAACTTCACAACGCAGAAACATTAACTTCACAATGCAGCTGTATTAAGACTCACAACACAACGTAAATGCTCCCGACCACTAGGTGGCAGTGGAACAAAATGGGCAATACATAATGGGCAATACATGATTGCAACGTTTGCAAAATAAAATAAAACTCAAATGAATACTCTTGAGATGTGCACGCGATTGCCCGTTTATGTGGACCAAAAGTGCCACCTAGTGGTCGGGATCATTTCCGTTGTGTTGTAAGTCTTAATGCAGTTGCGTTTCATCTTAATGCAGCTGTGTTGTGAAGTTAATGTTTCTGCGTTGTGAAGTTTATGTTTCTGTGTTTTCATCTTAATATTTCTGCATTGTAAAGTTAATGTTTCTGTGTTGTGAAATTAATGTTTCTGCGTTGTGAAATTAATGTTTGCTTTTTTAAATGTTTTTGCGTAGTGAAATTAATGTTTTTGCGTTGTGAAATTAATGTTTCCCCTTCGGGAGGGGAACTTCAATGCTATGTGGAAACTTCCACTATGGGGATTTCATTCAGAAAGCCAATCATCTGAAAGAGTATGTAAACGGGCCAATGAAATGCCAATGAGTTGGCAGCTTCAGCTTGCGCACCTGATGCTCGTTGCAATCAATTTGCTATAAGAGCACAGCACGCGCAAAGCCAAGCATCATTTTCACTTCAGAGACTTCAACAGCCTTCTGAGAGAGTCGATGAGGGTTCCTCCAGCTGAGTTTCAGACAGAGAGTGAACGAGAGCGATCTCCCGGTCCAGAGTGTGTGACACGCAGTGGCAGACGGTCGAGCTGGGTTTCTCCCTTGCCTGGCGTCCTTTGGGTCCGGTCCTCCAGAGCGGTATGTATTGTTGCGAATTTCCTAAAAGAGCAACACGGTCGTGCAGCACGTCTTTTTCAAGACGTCGCTCCGACTGTGCGTTTCTGGATGCGGTGGTTTCCTGTCCTCGGATGATGGGCACGAGCACTGCGTTTCATGTCTGGGGGTCCAGCATGTTAATGCAGTGCTCGCGGGCAGTGCATGCCATCACTCGGTGGCATGTCTGTTGCGCAGTTAAGATCGCGGTTCGCTCTTACAAAAGAGCCACCCACCCCAGTTGTCCCCCGCTCCGCGGCTGGGCACTCGGGCAGATCTGAGGGTTACAGTGAGAGTAAATCTGCCGCCCTCGGGCTTGTGGACCTCTCGCTCCTCCACGCGCTCCATCCAAGCTTCGAGTGAGAGAAGCGCTCCATCTTCGGATGGCCGCCCTCTCACTTGATGACACCGAGGCTCAGATGTCCACTGCTGCATCGGAGGCTGGGCTGTCATGCTCTGATAAAAGATTTTCGCCCCTCCGCTCCCTCCCCTCGGGAGCGAGCGCTGCGGCGGCCGATCTTGAAACAGGCATGATAACCGTGCTCTACCGGGCTGTTTCGGTCGTGGGTCTGGAGATGGTTTATCCCCCAGTCCCGCGGCCGGACCGACTAGATGGGTGTATGTGGAGGATTAAAAGGCAAGACCTTCCAGCCTCCCATCCCTTTCTTCCCGGAAGTGCACAGTGGGCTCACGCAGTTTTGAGGGCATCTTTCTCTGCCTGATCTGCGTGCGCCTCCGCCTCACCACCCTTGATGGTGGAGCAGCCAGGGAGTATGAGTCGATTCCCCAGATTGAGAGTGCCATCACGGGCCCGCGTGGTGCCTCCTTCTGCTGGAATCAGCCTCAACTCCCGTCCAAAGCGTGTTGGTCCTCTGCCTCCCGAGCCAGAGCCCACACAGCCGCGGACCACGCTGCTTCCACCCTGCACGCCAGGGTCCATGCGCGCGCGCTGGCCCAGCTGCACGAGGGTGGTTC
>CAIGQZ010010147.1:1016527-1053031 GCA_903798205.1 Danio tinwini
AGGTTTATATTTTTTTATTGAAAATATTTCATTTGACCTCACCATCATGGAGATCAGAGGCTGCTTTAGTTAAGCTCTTGAACCTTTACTCTGTTAGCAAAATGTTTCACTGGCTGATATAACTGTGTGTATCCAAAATACATCAGTTATAGTAAGAAAAGAAATGAGAAAACATACTGTATGTGCTTAAATGTTCAGGATAAAATTTCAGGTGTTTTATAAGTTAATTCATAAAAAAGAATTGCAAATATAGTTTCATTAAAGCTGTTAGGGACAACACTGCTACTCTACATAGAGGGCCAACAAACAATTAGAAAGGAAGTAAAAAATAAAATTGAATTAAAATGTCATGCGCTAAACCTTACAGTTCCAGTAGCACATTAAGTCACAAAGACATCAAGAATCAGGATATGAGCCTCAACCATGGTTGCTAAAAAGAAAAAAAGCTGCATGATCCGTCATGCCGCAATGCATGCTGGGTGCCAGCATAGTACAAAGCTTCCAGCATGCATTGCAGCATGATTAAATTATGCAGCTTTATGTTCTTAAAATGTCTTTCTCTGCCTTTATTTTATGTTGTTTTTGGGAGGTAATATTTCAGTAGAGTGTTTTTATTGTTCTGGGCTGTTTTTTATTTTTTGTTTGTCACCATTGTTGAGATTCAAAGACTAATTGTTGATGACTGTGTGTTTTAAACATTCCCTTTGTGTATGGTGTATTTAGATCCGTTAAGTAGTCATTCATTGTTGAAGCTTCAGTTTTTTCATTTAATAAATTATTTATTTCTCATACATAAATAACATGATATTGAATTAGAACACAAGCAGGTGAAGGTGGCTTTGATATTATAGTTAATCTCATCAAACTGATGCTTAAATTTTCTTTTGGCTTTTTATGCTACGTAAAGAAATAGTGTGATCAACACATTTATTTACAGCATCCAAAATAGAACTAGTTTCAAAACAAGAAGTTCAAGAGCCCAGCTAAAGCAGACTCTTTCCTCCATCATGGTAACTTCATATGAACAACAGAAATTTCATTAAGAGTTTTTGTTTATGTGACAGAAATAAAGTCAAAGGTCAGTAATAAGTGAAGCTTCGGATGTTTGTGGAGTTGTTTAATGATCTCTGCTGAGATCTTCAGAAATTACATTTTTATTGTGTAATTTGTTTTATTTTTATTAATTATTATTTTATTTAGAGTTTTATTCTCAGTTAATTTCATCTTTGGTTTTGGCTATAATTTGTGTTTTTCTTTCCTTCAGTGATTCTGCTTGTTAACAGTTGTTCATCAATAATTCTCAATCCTCCTTTAATTAGACACTTAATTATCTCATTATCTTCATCACTGAGTGTTCAACCCTCTGTAGTGAGGACACTAGTGAGGATTTCGCTCTGGGATTTAAGGGGTTAAATGTGTTCGATGAAAAATACAAACTGAATGTATTTTTTAACGGAAATATTCTGTAAAATGAATTTACGACCGTAAAATGTTAAAAACAGTAGATTACTGGCAACCACAACTGCCGGTATTTTTCTGTAAACTCAAAAAAAAAAAAAAAAAACAGCAAAATACTGTAAAACGTTTTTTGTGTCAGCATTGTGGAGGATAGTAGCGTCTATGTGTAAGTCCAAGATGAACTGAGTGTATCAGCTGTTAAGCTGCATCTTCTTTTGTTTAAATGTAACTGTGTAGTTACTAATGCAGTGAAAATCTGTCTGTTAATTGTAAACATACATTAACACAATGCATCAAATGACTTTACATTTTTGTGCACTAAGCTACCATTTTGTGAACTGAACATTGTATCAGTTCATGAAATACGGTTTATTTAAACATTAAACTTCTGTATTTTTTACAAAAAAATTCTGGCAACCGAAGCTGCTGGTATTTTTCCGTAAATTTAACAGATATTTTATTATATAAGAGTTTGCTAATTAACACTCTCTGAGTGTTGATAATGTTAACTCTTTCAAAATTGTTATTTTAACACTTTTATAGTGGTTCCCATACAAACTCTGAGGGAGTGTTAATTTTAACTCTAAGGTAGTTAAATCTACTATCTAAAATTTGCAGTGTAGAAAATACTGTCATTCATTAACTAATGTTAACAAGTATGAGTTTAGATGTTAACAATGCATTGGTAAAGGTTGAACTATGATTAATAATGCTGTACAAGTATTGTTCATAATAAGCTGATGTTAGTAAACACATTAACATAAACTAATGTGATTAATTTATAGGCGGTTGTGGGTTTTATGTGGGCCTACACTGTCAAAAATAACTGAATATTTTTCCATATTTTGTGATTCATGGTATTTACCCCCATTTAATTATGCTTTAAAATTGCATTATGAGAACTTGATCTTTCCTACAGCAAGCTTTATGGCTGTAAAGTTAGAAAAAGTGACTTATATTGACATATATTGGTGTTGTAGATTACAGTATAAAAATTCCTGGTAATAAACCAGTACTTTTTTGTTATTTTACTGACTTATTATTATCTCTTATACAATATACAATAATAGTAGTTTCAAACTACTAAAATGTCAAATAAAGTCACTTTGTTAAACTGCACAACCACAACTGCCATTTTTTACCATAAATGTTATGTTTCACCTTTAGTAAAAATCTCAAGACTCCATTCAAGAGAGAATAGCATATATGGAAACATAAACATCACATCCTTTTGAAAAAACTAAAAGCTTTCAAAGTCAGGGCAAGGTAGTGATTATTAAACCACACTGAACTGAGCTTAACTAAACTGAACTTAAACACTGACAACTGAACTGACACTGTTTCAATTCACTATAAACTTCCATGTGAAGCTGCTTTGACACAATCTACATTGTATAAGCGCTATACAAATAAAGATGAATTGAATTGAATTGAAAAAGGTCTTTTTTTAAGTTTAGTTATAATCTTGCCAGTAGAAAGAATAGATAATAGATAAAAGTTCTTACAAACAGATTCTTAAAAATGAATGGTCAGTATAAACTTTCACTTTACTTGTGTTTCCATGTCCCGATATCCAGATGATATAATGCTTTAGAAATCCTCGCTGCTCAGCCACAGGAATGTGATGCCAGTTCAGCACCACTGATTCATGCGTCAAATCAATGGTATTTACACCGCCTGGACCTTTAATAGGTGCTGAAACAAATGCAGACACACATCTTGCTATTAATAAAGCATTGACTGTGACATCTGCATCAATAAACTTCTAATTTGCTGCTTATTTATAGATAGTCTGTGGTCGTTGGGTTTGGGTTAGGGATATAGAAAAAGATCATGCAAAATATGTAGTTTATAAGTACAAATAAAGAGCCAATATCTTAATAATTGGCAAGTAATAAGCCACTAGTTAGTAATATGAATAGGTACTTTAAAAGGTGTTACCAAAATTAGAAATAACTATACATACTTTTATTGTGCTTCCATTATTTTAAGTACATTTTGGGTGAAAAAAAATCTACATATTTTTAATATAAATATAAAATAAACATGACTTAATAAAAAGGCAAATTAAACATTTCAAAATTACAAAATTTATTTAAATTTCAATTAAGTTAAAATGCATTCAATTATCGTGTAAATTATATCTTTAATGTGTTAAACTGCAACTCCATCATCAGAAAATGAATGACATTTTATTGTGCATTGGTGTAAATAAAATTGACATTAAATTATATTTAATTTATTTATTCTGTGTCATCGTATATGGATGTACAATATTAAATTAAAAATAAAAATAAATCAATCTTAAGTTTAAACATATTAGGCCACTTTATTAGGTACACCTGTGTAACTGCTCGTTATCGCAAATTTCTAATCAGCCAATCACATGGCAGCAACTCAGTGCATTTAGGCATGTAGACATGGTCAAGATGATCTGCTGCAGTTCAAACTGAGCATTAGAATGGGGAGGAAAAGTGATCTACTGTAAGTGACTTTGAACATGGCATGGTTGTTCATGCCAGACGGGCTGGTCTGAGTATTTTAGAAACCGGTGATCTACTTGGATTTTCACGCACAACCATCTCTAGGGTTTACAGAGAATGGTTTGAAAAAGAGAAAATATCCTACGGTTCTGTGGGCGCAAATGCCTTGTTGATGCCAGAGGTCAGAGGAGAATGGCCACACTGGTTCAAGCTGATAGAAAGACAATAATAACTCAATTAACCACACAATACAACCAAGGTATGCAGATGAGCATCTCTGAACGCAAAACATGTTGAACCTTGAGACGGATGGGCTACAGCAGCAGAAGACCACACCTTTTGGGATGTGATAAAACGGGAGATTCGCATCATGGATGTGCAAATGACAAATCTGCAGCAACTGTGTGATGCTATCAAGTGAATATTGACCAAAATTTCTGAGGAATATTTCCAGCACCTTGTTGAATCTAGGCTCAAAGGATTAAGGCAGTTCTGAAAGCAAAAGGGGGGTCCAACCCAGTACTAAGGTAAGCTGTACCTAATAAAGTGGCTGGTAAGTGTATATTAAACTTTTGTAGTACCTCCTTCTTTTGAGTAAAAAGGACACATCTTAGCAGTTTGATGCTTCTTGTTAAAAATGTGAAGAATGTAATAGTGACGTACAAACTTCTGCACTTCTGTAATTAATACAAGAGACACATGTTAGCATGTTAGCACAAAAAAACATGCTAATCTGACAGATGTAAAATAGTGTTCTGCACTGAATAAATGAGTTCAGTATCCACCATTTTTAATCTCCTTGATCAATTTATCTCCAGATTTTTTTACTCTGTTTGGTGGGATCTTGCCGTCTTCCATCTTGTACCATTCTGAGCACGTTTTCTTAGCCTTGGTTATATTTGTAAGAGTGACACATTCTGAAAATGGTAGTTAGAAAAAAAATTATCATATATGAGTTTGCATTTGTATTTTACATTTGAGCATCTTTCAAATCAAATTTCTACATTGTGAAATTAAATCTGTACATTTTACAAAAACTGGCAGTTTTGTCAAAATATGCAGAAAAACCTGATTGAAACCATAACAAAGTAAAGTTTATGTATTAACAAATTTCGAGAGGATCATGTGCTTATGATTGTTCTCAGCTGTTCCAGCATCAGCTCATGATCGATTATCCAAATAGATGATTCCTTACTTACTATAAATAACCAGTTTCTTATCTCAATTTCTTCGTCTTGAAGAATGCTTCCCGCTGCAAAATGCTCCAGCATCGCACCATTTAACCGATCGATACGGAAGAAGAAACAAACAACAACAACAACAACTCCAGCCACAGCCTCACCAGCAATCAAGCCTGAGTTTCTGCAAAATGCCAGCCCACCAGCTCTTCCACCTTCTACTTCAAACTGCCTCACACAACGCAGTCCACAAACACAGACTAAACTCTCAAGACGCCAGCATCCAAGCCATTGCAATAAAGCCGAACTCTCACTGCTCTCTTAGCGGTCCACCCGTGGTAACATAGCATGGTTTAAGGGGAAGCCTCGCAAATATAACTACTCCCCAACAAAGACTCAAAATTCTATAAATCTTTTGAAAGACAAGACTCGCGGGACTAGAAAGATTTCAACCAAAGAAATTACCTATCAAGCCTCCCATCCATCCACAGATGCATAACATTCTAAAGTTATTCGACTGCAAGGATCCAGGCAATCTAATCCGTAAAACAATAGTCCACAACATATTTATACGCTGATAAACATCCATGGAATGCGCTGTTATCATCCAAACTAGTCGCTGGAGTACAGTAGCATCTTTCACACGTAAACGCTAGTAATTTAAGGCAACAAAATGGCCGCCAGGTTTTTGATTGACACTCTATTGAGCCAATAGCTGAAAGGAGAAGTGTCACCATCCAATGAGCTCCCAAAACTGTAGATGGTCCCACTCTCTCTCTTGACAATTTATGAATGAACTCAGCAAAAGACTTTGTGAATAAATAGGGTATGTGCCGAGCTAGTGTTTCTTCTCATACTGATAAATGTCTGGCGACTGGTTATTGTGACTTTCTTCCATTTTATACGGTTCCTTTTATAGCATCGATGTTGTAATGTAAGTAAAATACAATTAGTTAAATAGATTTTGGCATTCATTTAGTTGCTCAAGCGTAAAACGAGATGAAAAGTGGTTTACTTGCTCACGCCCGTCAGGATCGGCAAGCTAGCTCCATTGAATATACTGGGGTAAAATAAATGTTCATATTTTAAAGACATGGCAGGGAAAATGTAATTTAATGCAGTGCTTCTTGTACAATCTGAGACCCACTTTATATCGTATATCACTCAGCCAGTTGAGATTGCAGATTTTTAAAGAATACAGATGTTAAACGCGCCAATGGCATACATTTCACCGGAAGCGCTTAAGCCAGGTTTACTGGCAAATTAAAAGTCCTTAAGCATACTTTGGCATATACCCTATTGGGCCAGATATGCTTGTGAATTAAATCATGTTAAGATTCCAAACATAATAGCATTTAATCATGGATTAAAGTAAAGCCCATAACAAACATTCCCTTCATACAGTTTCTACTAAGTGGTGACTTTTTAAAGTTCAGAGTTTGATGTTGGCAGTTGTCACAACTGCCACAACTGCCACATGTGATAGCCATTTAACTTCTGAAAAGATTATTACTCACCAGTGAAAAACATTCAACACATCGAACATAGAAGTACAAACGTAATATGCCACAGTGACTCATATGTCCATACACAAGCGTCATATGCATGTTCAAAATGGCAAGTCAGTTGAATGCGAAAATGGCAAAGAAACAACTTCACACTTGACTGCTACGAATAGGAGGAGGACATTTCTGACAAATGGAGTAATGTTTCATTTATTGACTCGGTGTTAGATTTGCATTTTAAACAACTTTCTATATCACTAAGGGGTTTAAACTCCACTCCACCATCTTTAAGAGGTACTTCCAGGACCACCAGCCATGCCATGCCCCATATCCTCAGCTCTCCCCCAATCCTCCATCCTGTGCGGGGACGAATGCAAACCTCTACCATCCTTGCACATTGTGACAACAAAGCTATCATACCATGCATTAACAAAAGGGGCTTCTATTCACAGTTGCCCATGCCCTTATTAAGACACCTTGCACAGATATCAGCTAAACAATTCATTATGTCTGCCAAACATGTACCATGTTCTAAAAAATGTCATTTATGATTCTCTCTTGTTTCTCATTTCAGAGATCACGCCAACCGAAGCTGGCCCTCATCCAACCTATTACACTCCACATCTATTCTAAATGCATTCACACTCTACGCAAAGGATACATTTCCACTCACACAGCCAACACCCTCATTGCCATGTTCACACTAGCCTTTTTTGGTTTTGAGATGTTCTGAATTAACATCAAATTTAAATCCCACAATCCACCTCACCATATATGATCTAACTTTGCAGGATGAAGAAACTCTATCTTTCTTTATTAAGCAAAGCAAAACAGATCAGTTTCGCAAAGCACATTCTATATACATTTTCATATCCCCTCCCCCACACACCCATTCTAAACCCTCTTAGCATTCTTACCCCACAGGAGAGCAATTTTTTACATGCTGGGATCTGTGTACTATGCTGGCACCCAGCATGCATTGCAGCATGAATGAATTAAGCAGCTTTTTTTTTTTTTTAGAAACCATGGTTGAGGTTTATATCCACATTCTTGATGTCTGTGTGTCATAATGTGCAGCTGGAGATCATAAGGTTTTGTGCATGAAATTAATAAAATTTTAATTTCTAAATAAATACACAATTGTTTGTTAAAAGGTTCAAGAGCCCAACTAAAGCAGCCTCTGATCTCCATGACGGTGAGGTCAAATCAAATATTTTAAATAAAAATTATAAACCTCTGTTATTCTTGTAGATATGAGAGAAATGAACTGAAGCTAATGAAAAGTGAAGAGAAATGAAGCTGCTAATGCTGTTATTTAATGGAGCTGTTTAATCATCTGTTTTAATTCAGTTGGTTTGGTGTGAGGCTGTCTGTAGTTTTATTTCTTGTTCTTACTTCAGTGATTGGGCTTGTTAACAGCAGGTGTCCATCAGTGTCTGAATTCACTCATTTGTGGTCATTCACTTTGTCTAGTGAACTAAACTAATTGACTAATTTAAGCACTAGTGAATGAGAGTGTGTGGTGAGATTTCAGACACTCTGACTAGTTTCTTGAAAACAAAGATTAGATTTGTTACAGCTATTTCCCGTATTTGTACAGAAATGAGCCATTAATCATTTAACAGGTTTTCACTGTAGATTGTACAGACTTTTACTGTTAAAATCACAGACATTTTTACAGTGTACCATAGGAGCCCCTTCACTACCCTTCCCCCTTTTTCCTTCCTTTAACTTTTTCCCTCGTAGCTCAAACTGTCCCATACTTCTATTCACTCTTTCACCACAACTCTGACACATTTAGGGGTCGCCCCAAGATTTAATTGCTGCAGCAGCAACGTTCTCATATACATTTCCATTTCCAAATACCACTATCGTCCTCTCCCCCACACTAATACAGCAGTAAATGCTCTGCAGGAGCACACATGCCTCCATACTGACCCACTGCTCCTCTGCAGCAGCAGAGACGCTCCCCTGAGCTACACTCACCCATAGCACCACTGCAACTGTAGTAACGCTCTAGCTGACCCCCTATTCACTTTCATCTGAATATATCACTACAGACAGTATTTAACATTCCTGCCGGAGCACTCATAATGCTCCAATACTGACTACCACTGCACCTCTGCAAAAGCAGAGACAGTGCGCCAAGCCTTATTTTCCCTCTGCACCACTGCCTCAGCAGTGACGCTCTGCCTGAGCTCACACACATCTCCATTTAGCCATTCACTACCGACACACTCTCCAGAGCAGTTAAAATGTCTCAGCGGAAGCGTACTTGCCTTCCAATATTGACTTCCACCGCACCTCTGCAACAGCATAGAAGCTCCGCTGAGCTTCATTTCCCATCTGCACCACTGCCACAGCAGACCACTAGAACCACTACTGACACACTCCCCAGCACTGCCACAGCAGTTTAAATGCCTCCGTGGAAGCGTATTTACCTGTTGTTATTATTGACTTTCACTGCACCTCTGCAACAGCAGAGACGCTCCGCTTAGCTTAAATTCTCCTCTGCACCACTGACTTCCATTGCACCTCTGCAACCGCAGAGACTTCCACGCCATTTGTCCAGACAGAGTCTCCTGCAGAGTCTGTTTCCAACTTCGCTCCAGCAGGAGCCTCTCTCCTCTAACATCTTCCACAATATTATATCCAGCAGCCAGATATAGCATTGATCTATGCCTCTTGAGGGGTTCCTTCAATACGCAGTGTAAAAAGGCTTTCTTTGAGGAGTTCATTGAGATCTACCTGAGCTCAAACTCCCCTCTCGCCCTACAAACGGGAGGGAGCCTACTAAACCAGACAACATTTCTGTGCAGAGTTTTCGTTGTTCTCCCCGTGCTCATGTGGGCTTTCCCCGTTTCATCCTACAGTTCAAATAACACGCACCCTAAGTAAATTGAACACACAAAATTGATAGCATAGTCAAGCTCTAAGCGAGTACACCTCTCCTCAGTCATCCATATCCAGAATTTAGCTAGAATAAGCCGGGGGAGTTCATCGAGATCTACCTGAGCTCAAACTCCCCTCTCGTCTGCAAACGTGTGCGGTACATGATGGGATATTTAGTTCAGTTAAGTCACAGGTGTCAAAACCAGTTACTGGAGGGCTGCAGCCCTGCACAGTTTAGCTTCAACACACTTACCTGTAGGTTTCAAACAAGCCTGAAGGACTCAATTAGTTTGATCAGGTGTGTTTAATTAAGGTTGGAACTAAACTGTGCAGAACTCCAGCCCTCCAGGAACTGGCTTTGACACCTGTGAGTTAAGAGGCAGATGTGTAGTTGGGTGGATGATAGAGACTGTTCTCCAGTGATCTGCTTCTAGTCCAGTGATGTGCTTCTAGTCTAGATCGCTGGTGATCATAAAGCTGTGTTCACACTTCAACTGCAACTCGCATTGGCAAAGCGACAATCGATCATTCATTTCAATGGAGAGTGATCGATTATGCAATCGACAGAGCTGTTGGCGACAAGGTGGGCATGCTCTTACTGATGTAAGAGTATCAGTAGCACTCATGTGATCCTCAATCAGTTTCTGCAAAGGCCAGTTGTATTCTCTGTGCTATAGACAGACATTGCAGTAGATAAATAGCTGCAATGACAGGAAACACACTTTTTTCTTGATCATCTTTGTAATTAAGCATTTTATGTACTGATTAAATTTATATTTTGTGTTTTATTTGAACAATGTTTACTTTTAGCGTAAACTCATTTGCTCTCTGTGAATATGACCATAAACATTACTTAAGCAACTTTAAGGTGGTAACACCCACTAACGGTAATAATCGCCACCAGTGACAGGCAGCTGCAAAGTCGCTGCTAGTGTGAATTAGGCATAACAGTCATCTAAAGATAAATGTAAACATTCGAAAATGGGATTTTTTTTGTTATTTTATGCAAAACAGCTCTGAAGGACAACATTTTTTGTTGTAGAATTAAAAAAACAAATGTTTTACTTAAATACATAACTATAAATCGTGACTCTAGAAGAGACTTGTCAAGTGTTCTCTTTTTTCCTGTATAAGTTAAAACAATTCAAAACACATTTGATTGTTATCATTTCATGTGTATAAAACTGAAGTAAATAAAATGTAACCAACAACTAACATTTTGTTTGAAAAAAAATTAGGAAGTGAAAACTACAGTTTCTTCCTCATAAATGTACTTAAGTGAAAGTAGTCAGTAACCACCGATTAATGTCAGTAACCCAATACAAAGTACAAAGTACCTAGTACAAATCCCCCAAAAATAACACATAAGAACAGTCATCAAATAAAAATACTCTTCAATAGTACATCAATCTCCTCACCGTTTTGATGTTTCACAGGAGGTATGATGATCTTCTGTGGTGCTGATCTTCCAACCTTGTTAGTTGCAATAATGGAAATCCGGGCCTCTGAATATGTTACTGTGATGTTAAATGTTTGATTCAAAGTTAAGAGTTTAACTCTCTTGGGTTTTCCGCAAGACCAAATAGAGAGGTTCATATTGTAAGTCACACCTCCAACAGTTTCTTCTGCAGATGTGGCCTGGAGAAAATGACATTTGAGCATCTTTCAAATCAAATTTTAACACTGTAGAAATATATCTGTAAATTTTACGGTAAAAAACTGGAAGCTGTGTTTGTCAGACTTTAATTTTTAAAAATATGATAAGAAGGTAAAATAAAAAAGAAATTTACAGTAAATTACCTGTTCAGTAATATTACAAAAATCCGTACAGTGAATTGTTTTTATTAATTACTGAAAAATATAGTTGAAACTGTAACAAAATTCAAAATTTTACATTTGATAATAAACTTAAAAGAACCATGGTAATGTAAACAAAAAAAGCCTAAAAATCGAAGTGTCAAGCAGGGAATTCTGGGTAAGTCAGTTTAAGGTTATTCACCATATATTAAGGAAACTTACTCTTAGCTAGACTGTAAAAAAAAATCATAAAATTTACCTTAAAAAGGCAGCTGTGTTTGCCAGAATTTAACCGTTACAAGTTTAGTAAAAATGGAAAATGAAGTTTTAGATTTTACAGTAACCTAGTAAATTACTGTATTACATTCATTTTCTTTTTGCCATAGACCCATGTTTTGAAGTACTAAAATCTACACAACATAACTTTGGAACACAGCAAGCATTCCCACAAGCTGAGAAGCATACTAATATATAGAAGGTGCTCAGTGTCTTTCACACACTGTAAACAAAAACAAAAAACAGTTAATTAACAGTGTCCATGTTTGTTGATCCTGAAGTGTTTTTCATTTATTTATGGTTGTGAATTGCATCATGGGATGTTAACCTGTGCTCTGTTGACTTATCATGTTGAAAATTCTACTCTACAGTTTAAGAAAAGTGACTTGTATTGGCATATTAGTAGTTTGATATGATATAATGGATAGGAAATAATAGAGAAATTAGTCTGTAAAATAACAGAAAATGCACTGGCAGTTTATTACAAGGTTTTTGTACCATAATATACAACACCAATATAACAATATATCACTTTGAACTATTAAATATTTTATCACTTTTTCAAACTTTTCAGGGTTAAAAGTTGTTGGACCCATAATGCAATTCAAAAGCATCAATAATTATAGAAAAAAATGGAAAACTTTTCATTATTCTAAAAAAATTAAAGTAATACAATAACTATTATTTAACAACATTATATGTAACATAAAACTCTGATGTAAATAACTCAGGAGAAAAAAAACCTAAAAAAGAATCTTAGCAATGTCAACAAAAAAAGAATAAGAAAAACAAGTGTCATGCAGGGAATTATGACAATGTGAATTTTACGATTATTCACCATATATTTTAGGGAAACTTGCTGTTAAAAAGGTTACAGATTTTTACTTTAGCGTTTTTACAGGTTTTGTACCGTTGAAATCATGACCATTTTTTACAGTGTATAAGGACATTTTGCCTCTTATACTTACAGCCCAGGTGATTTTAATATCCCTGGTACCATTTGACCATACTTTTTCCTCCAAGTGTATTACAGGTGGAACGCGGATTTCTGCAGAAAGGTGTTACATTTGTTAACAGGTTTTTACTTACTTAAAAATGGCTTTTGCACTGTGAAATTGACGAAGATGAAATCAAACCTAAGGGAATATCTGTCAGTGCGCTCCAGTCGCTCCACAGAGAATGTGAGTCATTACACTGAAGTAGTTTGGTCTGCCGCCTCAGCTGGATCTGGTAGACGGTCTGGTTGTGTAGATGTAGTGTGTATAAATCTACAGAAACAATCATTTCCATCAGTTTTTGGACACAATCTTTCAATAGTGAGATCATTTACAGGGTTTATCATTGGGGTGTAACAAATATTCAAAAGAATGCTAAAGTACAGATAATGAGCGAGAATTTTATCTCAAATAAATGCATCTTAACAAAAAAGTACAGCTTTAAATTGTTGCATATAAAAAGTAAAAATAGCTTAAAAAATACAAATGAGAGGTGAAATTATTTTCATCATATTGAATTATTTTCTTATGCAAAGTGGAATAAATATAGTAAAGTGTTTTGTCAGTATACAGACAAATAGGTTAAAGTTGGAAACAAAAACACATATTTGAAGTACCAATGACAACTTTAAAAAAGCTGCAGAGTGGAAGATAAAAATATATATACTGTAGTCCTTACTGGATACTCTGTTTTATCTGTTTTATAGTAAGATCATGAAACTTGATTTACAATAGATGATAAAATGTAAAATTTTTGAAACATTTGTTATTCTAGCCAATTGTCATTTTCCGGAAAAAAAAGCAATAAATGATAATATTTTTTCTTTTAAAGAGCCCCTATTATGTATTAAAAAATATATTGTCATATTTTGGTTTTGGGGGTCTCCAACAACAAGCTGATATGCATGCAAAGTCAAAAAACCTTTTTATTGTCTTATAATATGCATTTGTTTTTACCAAATTATCCCAGCCACTCCCTATTCATTCAGCAATTATTTGTTCCTAAATTCTTCATCAGCGCGATGCTAATCTGCGCTGATTGGTCCGATGACCCAGTTTGTTGTGATTGGTCGACTTCATTCAGCACGAGACAGAGAGAAATGCCCACCATGGTTTATCAACAATTTTAAAGTAGTCAGAGTGCAGAGTATATGTGTGAGCCCAATGCAGGAGTGCATTAAAACAATGCAGTTAAACACCAGCATATTGCTCTATTCTTAACCATAAGTAAAAAAAAAAAAGTGACACACATTCAGTATTAATCCACACAGCGGCAAAAGCTCAACTATTTTGAAACTTGACCGCTGCATGCGTGTAGGAACAGCTGACGATGGCCATAACAATGACAAACGGCAGTAGATTGCAAGCTCACAAATGCATTTAAATCAGTAAACAAATCGGCATGCGGCATATTTTCAAAGTGGTTTTAGACGCGATATGAGAAGATAAAGAGTTAACCAGATACAGTACAAGCGGTTACAAGTAACAAAGCACTATTAAATACTTAATTTGCAAGCTAGAGAAAACAAGGAGGCAACCATTTTAATCACACTTACACTAAATGGAGGAAGAAATTGATCCTGTAAAGTTCCTGTCAAGCTCTGACAAAGTCCCATACATCAATAGTATTTTCTGATCCTTCCTTTAACAAACGGCGGATGAATCCCCCGTTGTGAGCATATAGATTGCTGAAGCACTCGTCAGAAAAATGACGGGAGTGCTGTATAGTGCTATATAGTGCTGAGGTATTTTAGCAAAAATAAACTTCAATCACTGACTCTTCACAGCCTCATCTTTAGGTAGGAAAAACAACACTAACTTTCCGTCACACTTCAGCGTCTATGCATCAGCTGGTGTGTGCTGTGCGGTCTGGCGCAATATGGCTGCCATCCCGTCATCCAGATGCTGCACACTGGTGTTGGATGAGGAGATCCCACCCCCCTCCCCTCCATTGTGTAAAGCACTTTGAGTGTCTAGAAAAGTGCTAAATAAATGTAAGGAATTATTATTATTATTATTATTATTATTATTATTATTATTATTATTATTGTTGTTATTTAACCTGGATCTGCTGCAGTGTTTGTCTTCCTCTTTTACTTTCTGCAGTGTTTGTGGGCGGGACAGGGGGTTTCAATTTTTCCGGGTCTGCACGCACAACAAATGGCTGGGGCTTGGGCGGGGCTAAAGACTTGTTACCGTTGCAATTCTTTCAAACCACTATGAGTTGACTCTTCTATAGATGAATCAATGGTTTTAAACACGGCGCACTTTCAGATTTCAGCCTTAGCTGGATATTTCACTAACACAGCTGTGTTACACACTGCATAGAAGGTCATTTTTAAAATCCCATAATAGGGGCTCTTTAATAACTGAACCAAATGTTGTGGAATAATACATATAAATGCCCGAAAACATACACCTTTTTAGTTATTTCATGCAACAAAAAAAAATTAAAATAAATAATTTAGTTTGGAATAAAATGTGAGCTGTCCAGTATATGTTTTACACAGAGGATGCCCTTCCAGCTGCAACCCAGTACTGGGAAACAACCATACACTCACACACATACACTCACACACATACACTACGGTCGATTTAGTATATTCAATTTACCTATAGCGCATGTCTTTGGGCTGTGGGGGAAACAGGAGCACATGCAAACTCCACACAGAAATGCCAACTGACCCAGCAACCTTCTTGGAATTGACAGTGCTAACCACTGAGCCATCATGTCGCCCCAATAATGAGTGAGTTCGCCCAAAGAAATTATACTCAAATAAAGTAATCAAATGAAATGATTTAAGTATTTAACCCTGTTTAGCACCTAAACAGATTTTTTGATATTAAAATTTATTTAGTTTCTGTTTTCAACTCTTTGCACTCAAAAAATGACTTGTTTAAACTCTATATACTTTTTTTAATTAGTTAAAACAACACAATTCTTAACACATTTTAGGGCCTACTTAATTGTAGCATGTTCAATCCACTTAAATTTGTAAAAATGATGAAATTAACTTAATCAATTTGTGTTGGGACAACATGAAATAATGTTTTACAGTGTGTATTCAGAGCCAAATTTCAATAAAATACACTACTATGTAATAAAACACTTCAAGCACTATTACGTAATTTTAAGGTACAACTATTCAGGTATGAATATGTATAAAAAGGTACTGTCCCAGTACCCTTTGTACCTTTATTTCTGAGAGTGCATGTCAAAATTTCACTGCATTGTGCAATAAATAACAGCTTTGATATGAATTAGGGGATTTCCTATCCAGTCAAACTGTTAAAGACTGAGATGATCAGTGAATATAAACACAGATTTTTGTTGAAAAGAAAATCTGTGCAGTGACAGTTATTTCTATATTTTACTGTTCATCTTTAGGTTTTGTGCATACGGATATGGATTTTATATTAAACATACCAAAACTGCACCATGTTATACATCAGTGAATAATTCCAAAGCATTTGACATATTTGTGATAGATTTCATGCAATTAAATTCATTCATTAATTTTCTTGTCGGCTTAGTCCCTTTATTAATCTGGGGTCGCCACAGCAGAATGAACCACCAACTTATGAAGCACGATTTTACACAGCAGACACCCTTCCAGCCACAACCCATCTCTGGGAAACATCCACACACTCATTCACTACGGACAATTTAGCTTACCCAATTCACCTGTACCGCATGTCTTTGGACTGTGGGGGAAACCAGAGCACCCAGAGGAAACCCACACAAATGCAGGGAGAACATGCAAACTCCACACAGAAACACCAACTGACCCAGCCCAGCTGAGGTTCAAACCTGCGACCCAACGACGTTCTTGCTGTGAGGCGACAGCACTACCTACCGTGCCACTGCAATTAAATTAAATTAAAATCTATTTGTTTCTCACAAAAATCATTGTTCCAAAGCAGGTTTACAAATGGTGCACATTTTTACATTGCAATCAAAATCTGAAAAAACGAAATAAGGTATACGAATAGATGAATCGTTTTTTTTTCACCCATCACTGGATTAGGCTGCCAAAAGTTAATAAAGTATTATACTTTTTTGTTAAGCATAACCTTTTTTTGTTAATAATTATTAAGCATTGTTAGTTTTTGTGCATACAGAAACTTGATTTTGTATATATACTCAATTTTGTATAATATATATTTGTATATATTGATTTTATATTAAATATACCAAAAATGTGCCATATTATACGTCAATGAATAATTCCAAAGCATTTGACATGTTTGTGATAGATTTCAGATCCAACTAAATTAAATTAGTCTTTTTGTATAGTGTATCACTACATTGCAATCGATATCAGGAAAAAAAAAAACAATTAAGGTATACGAATAGATTGCTTTTTATTCACCCATCATTTGATTAGACTGCCAAAAGTCAATAAAGTATTATAAAGTACACTTTTTTGTTAAGTATAACCATTTTTTGTTTTGTTTTGTTAATAATTTCATTGTAGTTATGTAAAATTATTTATTGTTTTTGTTATTTTAAATTCATTCATTTTTCTTTGGCTTAGTCCTTTTATTCATCAGAAGTAGCCATAGCGGAATGAACCGCCAACTTATTCAGCATATGTTTTACGCAGCGGATGCCCTTCCAGCTGCAACCCAGTACTGGGAAACACCCATACCATCTCACATCCACACTCATACACTACGCCCAATTTAGTTTATTCAATTCACCTATAGTGCATGTCTTTAGACTGTAGGGAAAACCAGAGCACCCGAAAGAAACCCACGCGAACACGGGGAGAACATGCAAACTCCATACAGAAATGCCAACTGACCCAGTTGGGACTCAAACCAGCGGCCTTCTTGCTGTTAGGTGACAGTGCTAACCAATGAGTGATCATGTCGCCTGCTATTTTAAACTGTATTAATAAAATTATTTAAAATAAAATACTTTTTCAAAATATAAAGAAGATTCAAGAATGACTAATTAAGTGATTTCAAAGTTTCTTTAACTACACTGTAAAAAGCAATTAGTAGGGCCAGACAGAATTTGCAGACATTTTTTGCTATTTCTGCGGAAAATGTAAAAAAAATCTGCACATTTATGCGAAACGATTTTATTTACATTTTAAATTTTTATTTAATGTTTACAATGCAAATCCACTTAGATCCACCTATTTGGTAAACAAAGCAAGTCTCTCATATAATATATCTACTAAAAGACTAAAAATATTACTTTACAAAGTGTATTGTAAATAAATCTGTAATGTGAAGTTGATGCTGACAAGGGAGTGCGGATCCAAATGCAGGTTTATTAAGAATAGTCAGGCAAGCAGCGGTCAACACAGGGGCAAACAAATGTATACAGGAAATCCAGAGTCGTAGTCATAAAACAGACAGGTGGTCAAAAAGCAGGCAGCAGACAGGAATAAACAAAAAAAACAAGGCAGGGAAAGGCAACCGCATCGTAATGGTCACTATTTAGTTTAACAAGACTCAGCAATGAAAGTCTCAAAGTGAGACATATATATGTGTAGTGTAATGAGTCCATAAGCAGCATCAGCTGTGTGAGTCTAATCAATGGAGACTTGGAGCAGGTGTGTGTGTGTGTGTGTGTGTGTGTGTGTGTGTGTGTGTGTGTGTGTGTGTGTTGCATGACTGGATCTTGTAGTCCATATACGGGCTAATTTGAGTCCGTTAGTGAACTGTGTTTGCCAGTAATCTGCAGCCGCTTAATCGCTGGTGATAGTGACTAAATCATATGACCAATTTAATTCCACTATTATATCACAATAATATTAGTGAAATTAATTTAAAAAAACTGAAAAAATATAATATGTACGCACATTTACACAAGTAAATTTAGAGTCAATGATGGGCTAAAAATCTGAGGAAATCTGTGAATTTCTGCGCGAGCCAATTCCATGTGGGCCTAGTGACTAGTTACTTTCAAAATGTGAGTAAAAAAATTTATTTTTACTTATAAAAGTCAATAAACCCATTGACCTAATTTTTATAATTATGCACAGTTTTTTTTTATAAGGCAAAGAGTTTGTCTCTTTAACGTTAATCGATTTTTACAGTGTGGAAAAAACAAAAAACAAATAAGTACGGAACAAGTAAAAGGCGAGTAGATGATCATATATTTTTTTATGTATTTTTATTATTATTTGGGGTGAAATAATAATTTGAGTCTTGCTTATTAGAAACATATAGATCATTGCAATATTCAGCAGCCTTATTTTAGCATGTGAATAAATTGAATGAACAGCTTAAGATTTCTTACCTTTGTAAGTGTTCTCCTTAGTTTCAAATGTTGCCTGCAATTTCAGAACATATCATATATTTTGCAAAAAAACACATTCACTTCAAGCCATCAGAATATCAGAATTTATGAAGCATCTTACATTCTGCCATTCACAGCCTCTCTCCCTCCATCTGATCTCATATATAACGCTCTTATTATCTTTCGGTTCGTCCAGACTGAGAAACAGGTTTCCAGCTGACCTTTCCATGCTGGCAATGTTAGGTTTACTGTATTTGACTGTTGGAAATGTTAAGAGTAAGTACATGATAGAGGAAAGCACACCATATATTGTCCTTATAATAAATGAAATGACCAAAAAGTGTTCAGAAACTTTCAACATTTCTCACTTTATCACAGTTTATTCTTTAGTTTAGAAAAAGATAATACAAAATTACAAGAACTCAAAACAAATGGAGAAATTGATATTATGACAATATTTACACACCTATCAATACTTTGTTACACTGTAAAAAAAAAAAATTTAATAAACAGCCAGTATTTTGTGTTTTCCGTATATTTATGGTTGTGAATTGCTTTATGAGACCTTGATCTCTGGTCTGTTGACTTTTGATGTTGAAAAATCAACACTACAGTTTAACAAGGTGACTTTTATTGACATTTTAGTAGTTTGAAATAATATAAATAGTATATAGTTTATATAGTAATATAATATATACAGTTGAAGTCAGAATTATTAGCCCCCCTGAATTATTTGCCCCCCTGTTTATTTTTCCCCAAGAGAAGATTTTTTCAGCACATTTCTAAACATAATAGTTTTAATAACTCATTTCTAATAACTGATTTATTTTATCTTTGCCATGATGACAGTAAATAATATTTTACTAGCTATTTATCAAGACACTTTTATACAGCTTAAAATGACATTTAAAAGCTTAACTAGGTTAATTAGGTTAACTAGGCAAGTTAGGGTAATTAGGCAAGTTATTGTATAACTATGGTTTGTTCTGTAGACAGTCTAAAAAAATTTGCTAAAAGGGACTAATTGTTTTGTCCTTAAAATGGTGTTAAAAAAATTAAACACTGCTTTTTTTCTAGCCAAAATAAAAGAAATAAGTCTTTCCGCAGAAGAAAAAAAAATTATCAGACACTGTGAAATTTTCCTTGCTCTGTTAAACATCATTTAAAAATATTTAAAAAAGAAGAAAAAAAATTAAAGGGGGGATAATTATTCTAACTTCAACTGTAAGTCTGTTTAATAACAGAAAATGTACTGGCAGTTCATTACAAGGTTTTGTACTATAATTTACAACACCAACCCAGACAATATATTCCTTTAAACTATTAAATATGTTCATAAAAGTCACTTTTTCCAACTTTTCAAGCTTAAAAGTTGTTGAAAGAAAGATCAGGGTCCCTTAATGCAATTCAACGCATAAATAAATGGGCAAAAATTAAAATTTATCACAAAATACTGCAAATTTAAGGATGTTTTTTACAGTGTAGTTCACCTTGATCTTCAATGTATGCCTGTAGTCCAGGATTAAACCAAATATCAAATTCTCTGACTTTCACTGACTTAAAAATTAATATTCCATGATCTAAACTGAACCCAAAAACAGGCTGCTGTTGTGCTTTGCGTAATATTAAACTGGTTTTAGCTTGTTTTTTGTTTTTTGTCTTTAATAGCCACTATACAAACATCAATGGATAATGTTACTCAAAATCTGAGGTACCTTGCTGTTTGTGTGGCTGTGAAGTGCTCACTCTCCCATAATCGAGAGCACAATTGTAGTTTTACATACTTTACATTTAGCTTTTCTGTTGTGTACTTTTTTAACAGCCACTTTTTGAAATGGTCATTTTAAAGCCAAAGCTCTTAAAATGTATATTATTCTGAGATGTTATTTAACAGGTACAGTCTGGTGACTGCATTTGACTTGAGTGATACACAGTGTGAAAAGGCTAAAGTGGAGCTAAAAATAGCCTAACAATAGGCGGAAGCCACTCAAAAAAGTAACAAACAAAAGTCCATAGCTTTTTCGTGAGATGGACAAAAAATGACAATTCCCTGACCTTCAATAGAAAATTTAAATGGTTTTAAAATGACATGATATTTCAGTCATTCCCTGACCTGTGAGAATGTTCGTGCAAACTTGCAAAAAGTTGACAAATAGTTAATCTACTATTGGTGTATCTTAAACTTCTTGTACAAAATAATGAGAATGAATGATGACATGCCTCAGTTCCCACCAAAGTTTTCTGCCGGAGAAAGTGACATCACATGAAGCTTTTTTTATAATTGATGTAAAACAGTTGACCAAAACATAAGGACAGTAAAAAATGTAATCTTAGCAACTTAAAATAAAAATAATACAGAAAATTTATATTTCATGCAAATGTTTATTTAACTTAACAAAGTAAAAAGACAAAAAAGATTTTAAAAAAGCTGATTCAGGAGGCAGAGACGAAGTTAAAATTTTTAAGACAAAATGTCTCTAAATAGACACACACACACACACACACACACACACACACACACACACACACACACACACACACATTAATGTTTTTAGAAATAACTTGATATATTTTATATTTCATAGTTTATATTTTATATCAATTATTGTTCAAAATGGTTTCATTAAAGTTTTAGAAAAATAATAGAAGGTTTTTCTTGGAGATGCAAAATATACCCACAATTCCAAAATGGCCCTAAATGTACTATCATTTAAATAATAGGAGTTTAAAAAGAAAAGGATATAGCAGTTTTAAACAACCCAAGCTCATGCTGAAAATGTACCGCTATATACATTTCTGGAGATTGTGAAATACGTCTCAGGAGGGGGATTTGTTGTTGCAGTTTTTGTTTCAGGAACCCACCAGATGCCGATGTGTACTCTTTTTGAGACCCTAAATTTCTCTCGCGAATGCCATTCGCGCCTGCTCTTCTCGCGTAAATCCATCAGAGGCCACTGTCGACTTTCTGATTGACTGACCGATTGACTGACTCACCATCCTCCTTTCCTAAACCCAACCGATAGTGTTTTGAAATTCACAGATTGACCAGCACCCACCCCATTCCCTAAACCTAACCGACAATTATAAAGCAATCCAGAAAAAGAAAAGCCCTCGCCTGGTTTTTACCATGTTTTCAGAGTTTACCACATTCTCACCGTGTTGTTTACTTGTTTAATTAATTTTTTGGCATTTGGTTTTGTCTTGCTCGCTTTCTGAAATCGTTCTTCGCCAGACTCGAACCTCATTGTTGTGGTCAACTCTTTTCTGCATCTCAAGTCCGCCGATGTACATGGCGAGCTACTGGACAAACTGGTTACAGCGGGAAAGCCGTCCATACAGAGCTAAGCAGTCAGCTGGTAAGAGCAAAAAGGAACGGCGTCATACTGACTCATAGCATTAGTTTTAAAAATAAAATGCAGCCATACGTACTTCTGGCTACATAATTTGCTATCTCCAGAAATATATATACTGTAGGGCTACGTTTTCAGAATGAGCCTATATTGGTTATAATGGATCTCTTAGACTGTAATCTTACCTGAGCAATTAAGGATGACAGAGATTTTGCTTGAATTACAGGTGAGGTTGCCCACTTGTGTCTGTACCCATATATCCGTCTTGCTACTGATGACCCCAAGTTCCTCCAAGGGTATGAATTTTTTGGACTGATTGCCAGTGTTCACATACAAATAATCTTTCTTTTCACTGTCCCTGTGCACACCCGGGATTGAGAATTAGATTTAAAATAACTTTGATATATATCATCATACCTCTGTACTCGGTATCTGAGGTTATACTTTACACTCTAAGAAATAAAGGTACGTGAGTTGTCAATGGGGTGGTAGCTTATATAAATTTGTATATAAAAGGTCCTTATTAATACCTCAGGGGTACATACTTATACCTACTGTAAAAAGTACAAAAGTGTTTCTCTTAAAATTTGTAGGTACTAATATATACATTTGAGGTACCAATATGGACCCTTCAAGTACAAATGTGTACCTTTTAAAAAGGTACCACCCCAGTGACAGCTCTCGTACCTTTATTTCTGAGAGTATAGAGCAACTCATCATAGTTTTCAATTTTATTCAAAAGCCAATACATTTTGACAAGTGGTCCATCTTTTCTTTGTGAAATAACTTTTAAAATGTTTAATAGCTTTAATTAGCCAATACTTTCACCCTTAATCGGATGAAGAACAATATGGTAACGTCAGTGACTACAATATATTTTTTGTTTTTAAGTCATGGAAGTCTTATAATAACACTCAATGGGATTTTGCAATGAGTATGTCAATCATGCCCTATAAAGAGTTGACTCTGAGTTGTACATTTTGTATTCATAAAGAAACGCCTTTGCTGATTGTTTTGGTTTAACTCACCATATATAAAGAGTGTAGGTCTGTTTCTCCTCAGGGTTTGGATCATCCCATTCACAGTGAAAGTCATCATCTGGATTAGTTGATTTTTTGTAACACAGTGGACTAGTTGTAGGTATACATCCTGCTGCTTTAGGAACATTAAAATAACAAAGGGCGACACTTTATTTAATTTGTAATATCAATACTGTGTCGATACTGTATGCTGTAAAATTGAGCAGTGTGATTAAATTAATGAAGTAAGTTCCTCTGACTTTCATTTGATTGTCTGAATTTAAACTGAGGCAGTTCATCCCGCTGTGGCGACCCCCGATTAATAAAGGGAATAAGCTAAAAAAAAAAATGAATGAATGAATGAACTTTAACTGAATGAGTTAAACTTACCATGCCGATTGTTATCATGCTTTGTCAGACTGGAAAATTAATGTAAAAAATCTGTTACTGTGTATTTTTTGAACACAATTAACATAGGAGGACATGATTTAGACTTTAATTTCAGGCCCGTAACAAGTGGAGGTTCGGATGGTTCGAAAGACCCGCTCCCCACTGACAAAGGTCCAGAATTTGTCCTAGACATTATTTGTCGTATTTTGACTGCTGTGCTATCATAAATTGTAAAAATAACTAATCGAAGAAGGCTTTAAGACCAAGGGGTGTCACGGTTGTGGATCTTTCTGTTCTTCTTGCATGTGTCTGTGTGTGTTTGGGGGAAGTGGGTGTGTCTTGTTTGGGTTATCTTCACCGTGTGGTGTGTGTTTACATTCATCAGCTGGGTGGTCACGTGTCTTGTTACCTTCTGCGAGCTATATATGTTCAGTGTTTTGTAGATAGCGTTATTAGTCCGTTGTTGTTCACTCCTGTGTCTGCTCCCTGTTAGACGTTCTCGCTCGTTCTGGTGGAGGGTCTTTGCCATAAGCCTGTTTCATTTGGACCTTATGCACATCTCCGTTTTATTGATGTTGTTACTACTGCCTGCTCTGATGACAACATTACAGGTATCTGTGAAACACTTCATCCCAGTCCGCTACTCTGATGAACTTTACCGCTGGTAAGCGTGTCAATTTCCTTGAGAGTTGCTGCCTAGCGCTAACCTCCACCTTCCCTCGATATCTGGTGAGATATCAGTGAGGGACTTCTATGTGGCGCTATTTCTCGGATGAACTTTTATCGCTGTTAAGCGTGTTGTATTCCCGGTGTGAGCAGCCTTGCTCAACACTATATCTGGTGAGATCATACCAGTTGTGACTCTTTAATAAATGATCTTGCATTCACTTGCATTTGGGTCTCCTGTGTATATCTTTGTGACAAGCGGAATCTGACTTAAGTAGGGTCATCTTTCACTACTGACCTAATGTATAAAGTTTACAAGTAACTTTTATTCTAAATCTTGGACCTTATTCTTGAATGAAAAATGGCCAATAAAAGGATAATTCTAATGAATGTTTAAGTTAATTTTAATACTAATTAGGCTATTGTTGTTGTTATCTCTAAATTTTTAAAATGTACTATTTTACAAGAGAGACAAGAGAAATTGGGAAGCTCTACGTTTTTTTTTATTATTATTTGGGTTTAAATTTTTTAATTATTCAAATGGCCAAATTCACACAGAGGAAAGTTGAATGTGCTGGTCAGTTTGTTATTTGCCTAACAAATGACAAAAGACTACAGTTTTTAACTGGCCGTTTTGGTCCAAAGTCCAAAATCTCGATTAATTGAACATTTTAACTCAAATACGATTAATAAACGATTATTTTGTTTATTTTTTTTTTTTTTTTGCCCTCAAAGTTCATGGACAAGTTTGTACAGTAAATATGCTCACATATTACAAGTGAGAGATTTTTGAATGAAGGGTGCATTACTTGATTGTAAAATAATTGAAGGAAACACACACTATCTACTATCTATAATTATTCATTGAACATCAATGTTGAACAACTGAAATTAAAACACAAATTGTCTAAAACGAATAATCACTTTTTTAACATAAATAGGAAACAAAATAAATTATTTTAAATGTTTCTCATATTAAAAGTAGAAAATAAGTATCTCTTCTAAATAAAATAACTCTTGTATATCCTGTAAATAACCATAAGTGTGGACCATAAGTGTGCGCTCGATGCAAAAGTATAAACAGAGCAGGGTCACGTGACTCCACGCCCAGTAGGGAAAGTAATCGAAAAAGTCAACCTGGAAAAATTAAATCGATTATAGGTTCTGAAATTACTTTTCAGTTAATCGCCCAGCCCTAGTTTTTAATTTAATTTTTAAAAGATTCTTTTTTTTCTAATGATATATGTGATAAATTCATTCAATCATTCATATTCTTTTCGGCTTAGTCCCTTTATTAACCCCCAGGGGTAAAAAAAAGTGTATACGCGTTTTGATGCGTCTTCTCCTCATAACGCCGAAAAAAAACTTAAATTACATTTTCAGTTTTAATCGTACAGATAAAAGCAATACATCAATCGAATCTGTTAGGTGTCTAGTTTTATTGTGTACACTCACAATGGCAACAAATGTGTGTGCTTTTGCAAAATAAGGATAATAAACAGTGTAGGCATTCTTTCTTTTCTCTCTCCGCGATCTGGGGTTGCCATAGCAGAATTCACCACCAACTTATCCAGCATATGTTTAACACAGCAGATGCCCTTTTAGCTGCAACACATCACTGGGAAACATCCATACACACTCATACACTACAGACAATTTTAGCTTACTCAATTCACTATACCACATGCCTTTGGGAAACACTGGAGCACCCAGAGGAAACCCACACGAACATGGGGAGAACATGCAAACTCCACACAGAAATGCCAACTGACGCAGCCGAGGTTCAAACCAGCAACCTTTTTGCTGTGAGGCGATTGTGCTATCCACTGCGCCACCTTGCTGCTAGATATGTGATATATTTGTATTTAAAAAATATTAAGTATAAATAAGTATTTTTTTATATATTTCTTTTTTCTAAATCTTTAGAAAATGTTTTTGGTACATTAAAATTGTAATTATGATGACAAACCAACAAGCTAATCCAGAAAAAAAATAGTGCTTAAAATGTCACTAAAATGCAGTATTTAAACCTCAACTGAAAAGAAAATGAGGCGAATATCTGCAAAATGGTTTGAGAAAAAAAGAACCACTCCTTTCACCAGGCTGGCTATGGGAATGAATGTTGTGTTATGTTGAGATTTACAGAGGTTTCTGTAAAAAGAAACATGTAAAACGCTACTAACTCAGTTTACAGATGCAGTTAAGTCAGCAAAACTTAAAAAAATGTCTAAGTAAATGACACTCAGTATAAGGAATATTTTTAATATATTGGTAAGAAATAAATACTTAATACATTCATTCATTTTCCTTCAACTTAGTCCCTGACTTATCAGGAGTCACCACAGCAAAATGAATCTCCAATTACTCTGGCATATGTTTTACTCAGCCTTCAAGCCAAAACCCAGCCTAATTCTGGGAAACACCCACGCACTCTCTCATTCACATACACTTATACATTATGGCCAATTTAGTTCATCCAGTTCACTTGTACTGCATGTCTTTAGACTGTGGAGGAAACCAGAGCACCCAGTGGAAACCCACAAAAACATTGAAATGCTTAATAAAGTAAAAATTACTTTTAAAGTTATTACTATTACAATGTACCTTTGTGGTGGGCTCAGGTTAGTTACAGCAGTCAATTTTACACAACTAATTTACATGAATTACACTTTATTCTAATCGCCACCTTTAGGCATTCTGTTGACTACAAGTAATTCTGCAACTTTATGTCAGCTGCAAGTTATTTTACTAGCTAATTTTAGTAGAAGTACTCAACCAGGTTCACATGTTAGCTGGTTAACATTAACAAGTTACTAGCCCTCCTTTGAAATTTTTATTCTGTTTCAAATATTTCCCAACTGATGTTTAACTGAGCAAGGAAATGTTCCAAAGTATTTCATATTATATATTATATATTTTTTTCTGGAGAAACTCTTTTTTTAGTTTAGCTGGTGAAAAAGGAATATTAAAAAATTGCTTAGGTCAATGTTATTAGCACACTTTATTATTTTATTTTCCTGTTATTTTTTTTAGATACAAAACAAACAAACTATTGTCTATTAGCTTGCCTAGTTAAGCCTTTAAATTGCACTTAAAGCTGTATCTTGCAAAATAACAAGTAAAATATTATTTACTGTTATAAAGGCAAAGCCAAAAGAAATTTGTTTTTAGAAATTAGTTATAAAGAGTATTATTGTATGTTAAAAAATTACTTGAATTAAACAGTACTTGGGAGATGTTTGAAAAGGTATTAAAATTTCACAGAATGGCAAATATTTGTGTATTCAGTAGAATATAATCAGTAGAATCTCTCTTAGGGCACATTAAAATAATGTGTAACCATATTGAGATAAATGCAGATTTTTCTTTTAACTCTGAGTGTTTTTAAAGTGAAGACATAAAACTTTAATAGCTTGTCAGCTGCAGATTACTTGAGTTTTAGCACTATTAGTAGACTGTTATAGTTATAATATTTGGTTAGTGATAAAATTATATGCTTGCAAAGTTATCTAGTGAGCAAAATGTCTATTGGGGAACATCAAAATTATGTACTATATAAATATTATCCCAAAATCTCTTATCTCTAAAATCACGTATCTCTTACGTGTACTGAGGCTGGATTTAGGTTATTTGATATAGAAAGTTTCTTTAATTTTGTATTGTTGCCCATTTTAATCACTGTATATTATCTGGTTTTACATGTAACAGGCCTACTTACCTGTAATATGTTTACATTTTTCATGTACCAGAATAAAAAAAACTTGAATTACAAACAAAAAAGTAAATATCAATTCCCACTATCAACTACACTGTAAAAAATGTCCGTGATTTTAACAGTAAAAATCTGTACAATCTACAGTGAAAACCTGTTAAATGATTAACGGCTCATTTCTGTAGAAAATATGGAAAATAGCTATAACAGATCTAACCTTTGTTTTCGAGAAACTAATCAGAGTGTCTGAAATCTCACCACACATCCTCATTCACTAGTCCCTAAATTAGTCAATTAGTTTAGTCCACTAGACAAAGTGAATGACCACAAATGAGTGAATTCAGACACTAATGGACACCTGCTGTTAACAAGCACAATCACCAAAGGAAAGAACAAGAAATAAAACTACAGACTCACACCAAACCAACTGAATTAAAACAGAGGATCAAACAACTCCATTAAAAAAACAGCATTAGCAGCTTCACTGATTACAGTTTGACTTCATTTCTTTCATATCTGCAAGAATATTTGATAATTAACAGAGGTTTATATTTTTTATTGAAAATATTTCATTTGACCTCACCATCATGGAGATCAGAGGCTGCTTTAGTTGGGCTCTTGAACCTTCTTTCTTCTAACTTGTTTTTTTGGCTGTTATAACTGTGTTTCTGAAACTCATGAGTTAAAGCAAACAAGACAATGAGAAACATAATTTCTAGTATTATATAAGTTCAGCCATAGAAAATAGCTTTGATTGATATTGTTTAGGATATGTTACAGTTTCCCATGGAGGTTCTACAAATAATTGTGGAATTAATAAGAAATAAGAATTTAATTAATGTCATGCACAAAAACCTTAAGATCTCTAGCTAGGCATTATGACACACAGACATCAAGAATCAGGATATGAACCTCAACCATGGTTGGTAAAAAAAAAAAGATGCTTAATTCATTCATGCTGCAATGCATGCTGGGTGCCAGCATAGTACAAAAATCCCAGCATGCATTGCAGCATGAATATATTTTGCAACTTAAACGTCTTACAATTTTCTTTCTTTACCTTTATTTTATCTTGTTCGTCGGGGGTAATATTTTACTAGATTGTTTTTATTGTTCTGGGTTGATTTTATTTGATTTTAATTTAGTTTTTTTACAAATAGTGTGATTAAAACAATCAACTATAGCAGCCAAAAGAAAAAGCAGTGTCAAAACAAATAGTTGAAGAGCCCAGCTAAAGCAGACTCTGTCCTCCATCATGGTGACTCATTAAGAGTTTTTGTTCATGTGACAGAAATAAAGTCAAAGGTCAATAATAAGTGAAGCTCCTGATGTTTGTGGAGTTGTTTAATGATCTCTACTGAGATCTTGAGAAATTACACTTTTATTGTGTAATTTGTTTTATTTTTATTAATTATTATTTTATATAGAGTTATTTTATTATTTTGTTTTTATCTCAGTTGATTTCATCTTTGGTGTTTGGTGTTTTTTTGTGTTTTATCTTCTTCAGTGATTCTGCTTGTTAACAGTTGTTCATCAATAATTCTCAATCCTCCTTTAATTAGACAATTATCTCATTATCTTCATCACTGTCTGAGTGTTCAGATAGAGGAAACTAGTGAGGATTTTGCTCTGGGATTTAAGGGGTTAAATGTGTTCGATAAAAAATACAGACTGTGGAATGTATTTTTAACTGATATATTCTGTAAATATTCTGGTTTTTGTGTCACCATTGTGGAGGATAGTAGCATCTGGGCACAAGTCTAAGATGAACTAAAAGTTCCAGATATTATGCTGCCTCTTCTTTTGTTTAAAGGCAACTGTGTAGTTACTACTGCAGCGAATATCTGTCTGTTAATTGTAAACACACATGAACACATTAGTGCATTGAATGACTTTACGTTTTTATGCACTAAGCTATGTTTTTGTAAACTGAACATTGTATCAGTTCATGAAATACGGTTACTTTCCGTAAATTAAAACAGTTCTATAAACTTCCATATTTTTTATGGAAAAATCCTGGCAACCACAGCGGTATTTTTTTAACAGTGTGGCTTATTACCTGCCTATATATTAGTACTTATAAAGGATAATCTTATTCCACATCCCTAATCACTCAATACTTAAACTCAACTATTGCCTTAATAATATTAATAAGCAGCAATTTAGTACTTTATTGAGCTAAAGGACTTAGTTGATGGTTCATAAATAGCAAGAATTGTACTTTAAAATGAAGAGTGACAATGATCTTTATATTGTAAAATAGAATAATAACATAATCTCTAGTCTTCAATGTCACGTGATCCCTAAGAAATCATTCTAAGATGCTGATTTGCTGATTGCTGATTATTACTTGTTATCAGTGTTAAAAACCTGTTGGAAACTATGATATACCGGTATTCAAAACATTGCTATAATGTAAGTATAATGTAATATTTAATTCATTCATTTTCTTTTCGGCTTAGTCCCTTTATTAATCTAGGGTTGTCCCAGCGGAATGAACCGCCAACTTATCCAGCATATGTTTTAAGCAACGGATGCTCTTCCAGCTGCAACCCATCTCTGGGAAACATCCATTCACACTAATTTACACACATACACTATGGACAATTTTGCCTACCCAATTCAACTGTACAGCATGTCTTTGGACTGTGGGGGAAACAGGAGCACCCGGAGGAAACCCACGCGAACGCAAGAAGAAAATGCTAACTTCACACAGAAATGCCAACTGAGCCCGCCGAGGCTCGAACATGCAACCTTCGTGCTGTGAGGCGACAGCACTACCTACTGCACCACCGTGTCACCCATAATGTAATACTATATTATATAATGAATAATAATAAAGAATGCATTTCAGTTGTGACAAGGAAGACATTCTAATTCCAGATGAAAGATTTTCTTTCTAAATAAATGCTGCTCTTTTATCTACGAATTAAAAATAATTATAAAGAAAAAAACATTTATCAGCATATCAGAATGTTGTTGTTTTGTTTTTTGGGAGGTTTTTGGAGGATCATTTGACCCATCAAAACTAGAGCAACATCTTAAATAAATTTTCATCATCACAGGATTAAATTTCATTTTTTAAAAATATGACACATGTATAGGCCTAGTTAGTATATGAGTTTACATTTTTTTTTTCCAAAAGAACAATAAATATAATAATATTAATAATAATAATAAATGGTGAGCTACCTTGTAAAAAACCTTTTAATAGCATTTAACATTTTAATTCAGCATGCTGTTTGTTTAAAACTTATAAAGCATGATATTATTCTACATCTCTAATCCTACCCAATACCTAAACTCAACTACTACCTAAATAACTAAATAAGCAGCAAACTAGTAGTTTATTCAGCTTAAAGTCTTAGTTGATGGTTTATTGATAGCAAGAACTTTATACCTTAAAATAAAGTGACAACATCCTTTATATTATAAAATAGAATTATGAAAGAATCTCTAGTCTTCAGTGTCACATGATCATTAATAAATCGTTCTAAGATGCTGATTTGCTGCTTACAAATTATTAATTGATATCAGTGTTAAAACCTGTTTTGCGTAAACCATGGTATACCGGTATTCAAAATATTGCTATATGTAATTACAACATAATAATATCTTTTATTATAAATATTAATAAAGAATGCATTACAATTGTCACAAAGAAGACATCCTTTTAGTTAAGAGTTTTTTAAAAATTATAATGAAAAGAACTAGGGCTGGGCAATATGGCAAAAATGCAATCTCGATAATTATTTTCTATATTGAATGTAACAATATATATTTTGATACAAGTTGTTGTCATTTTTTTTTTGGAGGATCATTTGACCCCTTAAAACTGGACCAACATCTAAAATAAATTTTCATCATCACAGGATTAAATTTCATTTGAAAATAGATGACACACGTATAGGCCTAGCTAGAATACAAGTTTACAGTTTTTGAAAAAAAAAAAAAAAATATATATATATATAAATATATATATATATATATATATATATAAATGGTGAGCTACCTTATAAAACTTTTTTATAGCATTTAACGTTTGAATTCACCATACTGTCATGATAAAAACACAACACAAAAACAACTTGTTACTTCAATTTGTTTACATCCTGTGGTTTTCTAGTTATTTAATAGCGGTTCAGATAAACGGTGCATGTAAGGTTACAAGATAAAAATCTACACACCATCCAGCAAAATCACAAAATACTGTTACTTCCGTAAAGTCTATCAAGCCAATCTCACTATCATCTTCCTCTGTGGTGAATTGTATGTTGCGTTTGCACTGATAACATCAGCCAAAAAAGTGTGTGACAAAACATACCTTCAGTCAGACTGACAGAAACAACAAGAAACAGCAAAACCACTCTCATCTCCATCTCTTCTAGTGTTCAAAAAGCTCCTCGCTATGATAAATGAGCCAATAATTCGGCACCACCATTGTAGCCAGAGTTCATGTTTTCAGTCGTTTTGTTGAATATGTCACCGTCAGAAACATGAGAAGGGGGTTTAGTTAGTCTTGAAGCTCAAGTTCTGGGGCCAAATGAAGTGCTAACTACTGCATTACCACAAACCACACGAGAGCAGCAGGGGAAGCTTACCTTTTTTCATGAGAAAAAAACACGCCTGGTTTCTTTCGACGCCCTAAAAATGTTTCTGATGCTGCCGTACATGGAGTCTGTGTACAGACTAAATCAGTCGTCTAATTATATAAACCCATTGAGATAGCTTTGCAACATAATGATAGTTAACCTGACGTAGGTGGCTTTTGGTAAAGTGGTGCTTTAGCATAATCAGGATTTGACCCCTGAAACTGACTTTTGTTTTTACATCCTCGTTTCAATTGTAGCAGGCTTACTTTTCCTAAACATACAAACTCTCTTCCTCTGTCTTGTTTAGAGTAGCCTACTAAAAAAAGTACAATTCAAAACTAATTACGTCAACTTGTTGAACCTAAACAAATTAAGTTTGTTCAACTTGATGTAGCTATTACAGTTTCTGTGATAAATTAAGTTGAACAAAAACATAATTGCAAGTTGTAATTACTTAACATTTGACACATGTCACAATTTATGTGGGAAAACATGCATATGAACCTCAGCAGTTACTTGATTTATATCACATCCCTAATCCTACACTCTCAGTAAAACAAGGTACACGATGCTACAAATAACGTTCCTTGAGGAACAGTTTTGTACTTTTGTAAAAATTGTACCTTATATGGTACAGAAAAGACCTCTGGTACAGAAAGAACAACTCCTTCTTATATACGATATCTATGAAAATAAATATTACTGGATTGACAAAGTGATTTTATAAATAATTTCCATATTAAAACAAGAATCATCATTTAAAATTATATTTGAAGAACCTTATAAACATTAATTATTAAGTTATATAACACAATAATACAAAACAACTAGTAAAACATAAAACTATAGGTATTGTAAACTACACATTTAAGGCATTTTAAATATTTGGTAAGCATTTTTGACACTGTTAAGGTACAAAGTGTCTTGTCGCTGTAGTGGTACCTTTATGGATCAGATTTGTACCTATACATATATAATGGTACAATATTGTATCTGCAGGTTTTAAAATCAAAACCCAAAGGTATATTTTGTTTTCCCAAAGTACAAATCATGTCCTTAAAGGTACAAACTGCAATGGTACAAATTAGTTTCTTTGTCTTAAGGTACAGTTCTGTCCCATAATAAAGTACTGCCCCAGGGTTTGTACCTTCTTTGGTACAACATTGTACCATTTTTTCTGTGAGTGTAAATACCTAAACTCAACTACTACCTTAATAACATAAGTGACAAATTAGTACTTTATTAAGCAAAAACTCTTAGTTGATGGTTTATTAATAGCAAGAATTGTACCTTAAAATAAAGAGTGACAATATCCTTTTGCTCTGTACGTATTATAAAATAGAATTATAGCGCATGACGTTTTAGTGATATTGTGTATATTATTGCTTAAACTCTGCAGAATGAAAAATTACTATAGCCATTATGGCTGCACGATATTGGAAAAATCTGACATTGCGATATTTTGATTTTCTGTGATATATATTGCGATATTTTTCACCAGATGGCTTAAATAGCTCTATTTTGGGGAAAAATCTTTAATTTAGATTGATTGGCTGTCAGTTGGCATATCTGTGTAAACTAAATTGGCCATAGTGTATTTGTGTGAAGGAGGGTGTGTGGATGTATGGCGATCTGCTGTGTAAATCAATGCTGGATAAGTTGGTGGTTCATTACGCTGTAATGACCCCTGATGAATATAGGGTCTAAGCTGAAGGAAAATGAATGATTGTTCAAATGTTAAAAAAAAAGGAAAGAAAGAAAGAAAGAAAGAAGGAAGGAAAGGAGGAAAAGAAAGAAAGAAAGAATGAGTGAATTAATTAATTAATTAATTAATTAAAGAAAGAAGAAAATAAGGCGCGATTCACAATGATATGAACCATTATAGGGGTGGTCAAATGGATAGCTATAATTTTAATAATTAACATTATCAATAAAATACAGATCAGAGTGAACATCTTGTTTTGACATTTTTCAGGGAGGATCAAGCCTTAATTGGGGGAGAGGGGTCAATCCCCCCCAAACCCCCCTGTCATTTGCATCCTGATTATAGTATAATAAATATAGTTATAGTAAACTTAGTACAGTAGCTTATTGGGCAATTTGTTTATGTTACAAAAGTTGTTGTATTTTCATATCAACTATAGAATTAACATGACAGATAGTAACTCAGATGGTACCTCTAGTACTTTATGATTCAAAATCACATTATAGTATTAACTATACAGTATTTTTTCATGTGGGCTGTACTGTTATTCAGACAATGTTCAATGTAAAGGCTTTGCACTTGACACACACCAAAAACAAAAATCCCCTAATAACTAATTTAAGAATATGAGCAATATAAAGCTTGTTATGATGCACTATCAACTGTCATTTGTTAAACTAAACCTCCTTTATTACTAATGACCAAAAATTTATTTTAAATTTATTCATTTATTCATTTTCCTTCAGTTTGGTCTCTATTTCATGGGTCACCACAGAGGAATAAACCACCAACTATTCCGGCATATGTTTTACACAGCGGATGCACAGCGGAACACATATACACACTCACATTTACACACGTACTTATACCCTATGGCCAATTTAGTTTATTCAATTTACTTATAACGCATGTCTTTGGACTGTAGAGGAAACCAGAGCACCCGGAGGAAACCCATGGGAACACAGACAGAACATGCAAACTTCACACAAAAATGCCAACTGGCTCAGCCGGGACTTGAACCAGTGACCTTGTTGTTGTGAAGCGACAGTGCTAACCACTGAGGCACCGTGCCGCCCTATTTTACACATAATATTATTTATTTTCTTTTTTATTTTATAAAATATTATTTATTTTTTATTTACATATATTTTTATTCAATTTATTTCGTAAGTTAGCTGAGTTCTGTGATCTCAGGTGAATTAGTCTATATTTCCTATACGGCTAATGTTTTTGTGTATTTTAAAGTGTCAGTGTCAGCCGACTAATGGTTTCTGTCAAATGATTTTGGTTTCACTTCTATAGGTGTTTGTGGGGGGTGGGGTGTCTGCGAATAGGAAATCAGCTATTTAACCACATTTGTGGCTGCTATTACAGTGAAATTAGCTGCTTCCTAAAGTTAATAATATCAGCTAAGCAGCAGAGGTACACGCAGGGTTTGTCTGGGAGGAGAAATACAACTTCACTAAAGTGTCTTCAGCTCTTATATATGCTCATTTAAATTGAAAGTAGTTCACCAAAAAAAGTGTGTTTAGGCTTTTTGTATGATGACTGCATGTGTCTTTAAAAAGGTCACTGAAAAGGTTTCCTGGAAATGAGGAAATTAATTTCCTCTGATGTTCAACTGAGTGCGACATGGTTGGTCGCTGTGTTGACAGTGGTCAGCACTGTCGCAGCACAACAAGAAGGTCGCTGGTTAGCGTCCCGGCTGTCAGTTGGCATTTCTGTGTAAACTAAATTGGCCATAGTGTATTTGTGTGAAGGAGGGTGTATGGATGTATGGTGATCTGCTGTGTAAAACATATGCTGGATAAGTTGGCGGTTCATTACACTGTAATGACCCATGATGAATATAGGGACTAAGCTGAAGGAAAATGAATGAATGATTGTTCAAATGTCAAAAAAAGAAAGAAAAAAAGAAAGAAAGAAAGAAGGAAGGAAGGAAAGAAAGAAGGAGGGAAAAAAGGAGGAAAAGAAAGAAAGAAATAATGAGTGAATGAATAAATTAATTAATTAAGGAAAGAAGAAAAGAAAGAAAAGAAGAAAGAAAGAAAGAAAGAAAGAATTAATTATATAATTAACGAAGGAAAGAAAAAAGAAAGATTAAAAAAGAAAAGAAAGAAAAGAAAAGAAAAGAGAAGAAAGAAATGAAGAAAGAAAGAAAAAAAGAAAGAAAGAAAGAAAAGAGAAGAAAGAAAGAAAGAAAGAAAGAAAGAAAGAAAGAAAGAAA
>CAIGQZ010010147.1:1067087-1094676 GCA_903798205.1 Danio tinwini
ACACACACACACACACACACACACACACACACATATATATATATATACACACACACACACACACACACACACACACACACACACATATAATGCGGCATTATTTAGTCGACTCTGATTGTGTTTCTTTCTGGTGTTTCCCACTGTTGACGGAGCAATCCGGTGGAATGACAAAGAAAGCTGATCCTGAGTGGTCCTCGTTTGTGCATTCGAAATGCTGATTGGCTCACAGAAAGAACCTTATAGAGCCAAGCTAGAGTTTGACTTTGTAGATGAAACCTTTTTTGTTTTTTTAAATAAAAAGGCTTAAAATGTAAACAACCTATTAAAAAAATCACATGATGTAAATAAGTTGCAAGATCAATATGGGTAAAAACATATTATGTAATAACATCAATTTCAATAAGAAGTAATATTGTATTGTATCATGATCCAATAAGTGATTATACAAATCACACTTAAAATTGTACATTTAAAACCTTAAATAGGATTTTTCAGTTAATTCAATATATGATAAATCTTTTACATTTCTTCCAGGGGATACATTTTTTAAAACCCTCCATCAAAGTAATCTCAGTATAAACAATCTTTTCTAGCAGTCTTTAAAATGTCACATTCTCACAGAATAGGTTTTATGGTGACAGAGGCTTGATGCTAGTATTGAAACACTGCCATCACAAAACAAACATGCATTATAAACAATAAAATTATAAGTCAAAGGCACCAGTATTTATCGAAAAAAAAATGAATAAGCTTTTATTAACATGGCTATTATTTTAAAAACAGCACTATTGTACTGGACTGTACTTGGACTAACTATTTTGTTGTTTATCTTTATAAATTTCCTTTTCCAAAGAGCACCGACACAATGATTACCCCTGATGCACTTTTTGTTTGAATGTGGAATTAAACATGCATTATGTTATGGTGGTACAGTGCGGTACGGTAATGGTCAGTACAGGTCACCTTTATCAGGCTTGCGTTTCCACTGCCCAAAGCGTACCAATTGTGGTGCACGACATTCTCACTCGAGGAAATGTCAAAGTAAAGCTGTACGGGTCGTTCACATATCATATGAAAAGCACTTCTCAAAACAGATGCTTTACTTTATTTAGTACTTATTTGGGTTCAAAAACGGCAGGCAACATCGGTCAGTCAGTGCAAACCTCTCAGCTGTGTCTTTAATCTTCACCAGCACATGTAACTTCTGTTAGAAATCATTACAAGTTCATAATAGTCCAAAAGGTGATGATAATAGTCAGTAATCATGTGCACGTTATTATCATCAGCTCAAGAAGTTATTTCAAATATAGACGCGCACTCGAGCAATCGTCAGCATTCTGGAGAAAGTGAAACCGCTGACACTTTTAGATGGCCTCGTAAAACAAAAACAGGACACGGCAGATTTTGTTCTTCTTTGTGGCTGTACATCAAGACAACAACTTTTAACAACGACTTGTTTGTTAAAAGCTCAGGCCGACCATGGCTTATTATCATATGTATATAGTATTACGATGTACTGTCTCAGCTGTGTATTTAAAAATGGCAGTTTCTTTGTTTTCATTTTCCAGGCTTGTGTACACGCTAGTGATGTTTCTCTGTAAACCAATAGCGTTCAGCTGTGCGTCTAGCGCCGCCTTTTGGTACCCTCTTGTCGTGCTAGGTACCCTTTGCAAAAGGGTACCCAAAAAGTGGCTTTTTGCTACCTTTTGATTATGGAAACGGCCATAAAAGTGTACCGAACTGTACCGTACCATACCACTCAGTGGAAACAGGCTATTTGATGTCCTGTTTTATGTGTAGACCATTGGAGCAGCCAAATAAATTTGGTTTGGCACAAGTAAAGTGTGACCACAGCTTTAGTAATGGTGGCTTTTAGATATTTAATAGACTTTGACATGCCGTATGATCCTTATGCTTGGGCATCAAGGTTAAATTACATTTCACTTTGTGAGAATTTTCATCACTTTGTTAAACATTTCTAAGCAATGTACTGCTGCTTTTGTGAGTGTGAGTGTCATCTTAGTAATGCTGTCCTTTTCTGATTATGCCAAAGTCAGTAGGTGGTCTGAGATGTGATGTTTGTGCTCTGCCAGAAATATCAGGCTGACGGTGACATTAGGGCACGGTTGGGTTCTGTCACTGGTGTTGTTGGTGTGCCGCTGATGTTTTGCCGCTGACTTTAAGGGGCCAGAAACATTGCAGAAACTGTGACCACTTCCCATATAGAGAGTGTGAAATGTGTCATATTCCTCAGGGTGTTTTTACTCTTATAAATAATTTCATATTTTTTAAAAGGCATAAAAAAGGCATACACAATCTAAGAGTTAGCGGTTTGTGCGTACATTTGCATACATGTGAATGTTCGCATGCATATGCAGTTGCGCGTGCCGTTTTGTATATAAATGTATGCGTACCCTGCAGCCGAGCTTTTGATTAGGAATATAGATCTCTCTGTTCAAGCTCCGTGCTCATCTTTTGGAACTACAGGGTGTTAGTTTCCATAGCAACACTTACGCCCACCCTGTATGTAGCGTTCAGACAACCCCAGGCAAGACTCTACACTGTCAGATCGCTGCTGTGCACTGGATGTCGTGCTCATAGATAAGGCTATTAAAGTGTTTCCCACTTCCCTTAGTCAGCAGTGCCAAGCGCAGGGCTCCTGATGCTGCAGTCATCATGCAGTTTAACAGCTCTAACTGTTCAGCCATCAACCTGTTGGGATTGATAGTCACATTCTGTTTTTTTCTGGTTGGGATTTGGTTGCGTTACATGTCTGTTTTGAATTGTTGCTTTGTCATTCTTTTCTGCCTACTGGAATGGAATAGTCTTTACTGTCAGTCTTTTTTTTTTTTTTTTGACTGTAGTTGGTTAAATCTATTGTTGCAACTGATATGTTGCAGATATAAGATCAGGATGATATAACGAGATGTAAATAAATTAATGAAGTAAATGGTACACGTTAAAGCATATTTTAATAAATGTAAGGTAATTACTAACAAAGTAAGCACTGACCTGTGGTAGGGCTGCTCAATTTTGGGAAAAATCGTTATCACGATAATTTCATAATTGTCTGCAGAAGAAACTACTGTTATACAATGACTTGCCTAATAATACTAATAATACTCTATATTACTACTAATACTAATAATACTCTAAGTAATTGTGCTCTGTCATTTTATGAGCAGTACGGTTCTGATTTATGGTTTCACTTTAACATGTCTTTTGATTTTCAACTCGTTTATTTAGTACATAAATGAGGGTCAATATGAATAATCACTAAACACTGCGTTTTAACACATTTGCATGTATTAGACCATTAAAGCGCTCACATTAAGATGACTTTAGATGTGTGTGCTCTGCTCGTGTCTCTGAGGCTGAGCGCATACACACAACAGCATGCGATCTTTTTGCTTTTAAAAACATGAATGATTCGAATGTACATCAATGAATGATGCACATCCCATGCTGCAAAAGTTACATTACAGTACATGCTTTTAGTAACCATAACGTGAAACTGAGCTGTGCAGAGAAACAAATGTATACAACTGGAAAGGGGCGGTATATGATGCACTAATCGTTTGATCTCGATTAAAGTTTTTTCATAATAGTTAGTAATCGAAACTGAATTTCAATTAATTGCACAGCCCTAACCTGTGGCTAAAAGTGATGCATATGGCACACTTTTCTGGAAACATCTCAGCAGATTTGAAGTCGTACTAAGATTGGTTTAAATATACAGGAAACAAATCTGAGTGGATCAAAGAAGCTGTGACTATTTATTACAGTGCTCATGAATAAATGTAAATTACATTCAGGTTTCCTAAAATTCTTGGTACATTTTTTAGAGTGTTTTAATATAAATGTCTTCTGAGACATTGATGAATCACTGATTTACTGCTTGCACATTGGGGGAAAACTTTGACTATGAGCATTGATTAATTTGACTTAAATGCTGGATAATTAAAAGTATGCAGTATTCACTGCATAAATGCTTCAACCTGTGATGTTGACAAACACACAGGTTTGCTTATACTGCCCTTTTTTTCCAATGGCAGTGAAAAACTCTCAAATAGTGTCAATTTAGTCATAAAGATAAGAAAATCGTCTATCCTTTCAAAACAGAAGGTGTCTTTTTATTTGTGGATCCTCGCAAATACAACAAAACCTTGCTTTTATAGAACATGATCTTTATGTAGAAATATGTCACCAAAATAATGAATGAATCTCAGAATAAAGTCTTTAATACATGTCCTGGTTTCCTATGATTTGCTGACAGATCATGTAGAATATTGATGCGTTGTTGTCAACTTTTAAAGACATTTGTGAATAAATGATACACTGGTTGCATGTCGGGTTGTAATTCTGTGAATACTTCCACACCCCTTAATATAATGTGGCACTAAACAAAGCATCATTGGATGTTCAACCTTTAGTCATGTAACATAACGTAGTAGGTGGTCCCATTCAAAGCAGCCAAAGTCCCCAGACCCTAGTTTTCAGACTAGGGGCCAAGCACTGAAGGTTATTATTATTCTACTTTTGGTACTTCTCCAGTCATTAGCAACCATAAGTAGGAAAATGATCAAATCTGGCACTCTTGTAGGGAGGGTCACAACCACAAGTCAAAAATTAAACATTTAAACTGTTGTTGAAGCTGTTGTTATACTTTTGAGCTACTTGATCTAGATAAATAAATTTGACACCTTACATTTAAGGCCCAATCTCAATTAATCCTTCCCCTACTCCTTCTCATTGGCCCTTGTGTGAAAGTGAAGGGCTTGAAATATTACCGCTAAGAAATAGGACAGCACTACAACATCCGCACATCTCATCATATATCATCAAAAGCTCTTACTTCATATGAGATTGACGATGGTGACTGCTGTAGTTATTCCAGTTGTGTTATTTTTTTGGTATTTATCTTCAGGAAATCACTGAAGGCAACAATAGCATGTTATCATAAGGATATAATGTGGCAATAACATCATAACTGTACTGTGCATTTACACCTTGGTCATGTTCATCTTAACACACGAAAACAACCTTAACATTGTCAGACACTGTAAAAAGCTAATTTCCAGCCACTAGACATTTCTGACAGTGTATTCGAGTGTCATCAAGTGACAGATGTGAAAGTATGTTGTGGGACTACTATACAAGAGTTATTATTAGGGATTATAGATAGCAAAATGTATTTATTTTTTTATTTTTTTATTTTTATTTTTTTATAAAGCATGACAGTAAAACATGAACGCCATCTAACCCTTCCCCTCAGCCCTACGCCTTCAAACTAAAGAGAATTGGGACACCCCTACCCCTTTATGTGAATGCGCAAAACGAGGGGGAAGGGCTAAGGAGTAGAATTGTAATTGAGCCCAAGACTCCACCCATTATAGTAGCAGCCGTTTTGAAAATTACAGTAATACTTTTTTCACTGCTACTCCTACAAAACTGTTTACCCAAATTTGCCTCAGATCTTTAAGATCATTGGACTGAGCCATAAAGACATTTTGGATTTGTGCAATTTTGTTTGAATGTTATGATGTTACAAACTTATGAAGGTTGGCCTGAAATTGGTTGAACAGCTGTATCACTGCCTAAGCTTTTCACTCATCATAGCACACGTGCTGCTGATGATGTGACAATAAAAGAGATTTGATTTGAAACTTTAATACATTTAAACAAAACTATTTTATATACATTACCACTACGATCTGAGAGTCCATGCCAAAGCTGAGCACAGTGCCACCTATAGACGAGGAAATACCAAATATTCACATTTTTGTGTTTTCAGAAAATCATGAAATTTAGAAATATTTGGTTTCTCTGGATTTCTTGGATCATGCCTGATCTGCTAATATTCATTTTCCAGGGTGGGCTGAACCACCTGTCCACCATTTTGCAATGAAATTGCTGTATCTTTTGAACCATTTATAATCCGTCTTTCGGATGAGATGTTAAAACGAGGTCTTCACTCTCTGTGGTCATTAAATCTCGTGGCACTTCTCGTAAACAGTAGGGGTGTTACCCCGGTGTCCTGGCCAAATTCCCTCCATCGGCCCTTAGCCATCATGGCCTCCCAATCATCCCCATTCATGGAATTGGCTCTATCACTGTCTCTCTACTCCACCTATAGCTGATGTGGCACCGTTGTCCTGTGGCTGCCATAGCATGATCCAAGTGGATGCTGCACACTGGTCTGGTGGTGGTGTGGAGAGACCCCCTCCCCCACCCCATCCCCACACCTCATGATTGTAAAGTGCTTTGGGTGTATGACCATACACAATAAATGCACTATATAAATACACTCATTGCATTACATTCACATTATAATACCTAGTAATATTTTAAAATGAATGATCTGTAGATGTCACTTATTTAAAGGTTTTTTTTTTCTTTTAATGTTTATTTTTAAATATACTGAAATTATATTTGTATATTGTTTTTGATGTTTATTAAATTGTTTATATTAAATTGTTTTCATTTTGTATTTACTAAATGTACTTGGAATTTTCAGAAAAATGTTACACACCACTGAAAAGTCACACTTGGTCAACGTTGTTTGCATTGAGTTATTAAGTAAAATGTTATAGTTTCCTTTAAAAATCATGCAAGATACCAGTAAATAAAACAAGACCTATTTAAAGATGTGGAAACAATAATGTAGTATAAAGAACAAACAGGAATAAAAAAACCAAAATTTTCAAATTTAAACTGTTTTCCCATTAATCATAAATTAATCATGTTTTTTCCCAAACACAGCTTTTTTTTTCTTTCTTTTTTACTTCCTAATCTTAAACTCATTTAAAGCAAGGCTAAATGTTGTAAATGGAAATGAGCTGTACAAACAAACTAGAGGCTCCTGTACCTCTAGTTTGGCACAAATCCATGTTTTACTTTATTAAAATTGCAATATAATAGTCACAGCTTGTTCCAGATGATGAATAAGTCTTGTATTCAGTGAGGTACTTAATTTAAAAGTATATACATACATGTTCACTGGTTAATATTTATTTTTCTGGATTAACTGCCAGAAAGAGATCCATATTTTCAGGCTTTTTCACCACTATTGTTTTAAAAAGCAAAGTAGCCTTTATTATTACGTTTTTATACTGTATTAATGTTTCCGTAATATCACATAAACACATTTTTCAGTTTCTTGCATAATAATTACAGCATCACAGATTGGCCGCCATCACAAATAGATAGTAAAATTTGACTAAGCATCTTTTGCTGATGTAAACAGTGAGGACAAGCAGAAGCTGGGCATCATTAAAAAGCTCCGTGCTGCAGGGCCACAAGTCACAGTCGAGTCTGAGCTGCCATCTGCTTCTGATGGAGAGAGACTCGCTGGCTGCAGTGCTAAAAAAAGGAAAGGCTTCATTGTTTTGATGTGACGGTTTGTGTCAAGTTAGAAGCATCCATGTTTCTTTCAAACCCCTCTTCCAGTGGGACTTGGCTGTCTGTGAAACATGAATCACGCATCTTATCATGCTAGCAGGCTGTTTAATGCTGATTTGATAGCACGTCTCCTTCGCTTTGTTCAGCTTCATCAAATGCATTAAGATGCAGTAATTTTAGTTTTTCGTAGGAGTCGCTTGACCAAGCGTGATCCCTTGTTTACTCTGCTTTTGTCCTAAACAAGCTTACAAGAGGAGACAGCATCTCAGGATAGATGAAACCGTTTTTATGTGCTTCGTCGCAGACAATTGCGTTTGGGATATAATCTCTGAATATTTTGCTTTTGCCGTCTAATGCTTGTCACATCTAGATTCGATGAGGACGTAGAGTTGATTAAAATTTGCACGAGTGCCTGGGAAGGGTTTGATCCTGTAGCACCAGAGTATAAGTAGCTCATTACCTCCCACTCCCACATCCCTCGAGCCAGCAGATTCCCCTGCACAAACAAGGAATAACATTCCAATCACTTCGTCAAATACTGTCCAGTGTTTAGAACAGACAGAGTGTTCTTGAGTCTGTTTGTTGACTAGCACAGCATGTTGCTAAAATGGTGAGCCTTATTAAATTAATTCATATTTAATTCCAAGTTTTTTTGACATTTTATTCCCCCCTTCAGTCCAATAATGTTAGTTGACATTTCAAAGTGTTAGAATGCTGAATAGTTCTACACAAAGAATATGCTAGACATTTATTACCATTCCAAATCAATAGATTAGATTTATGTAGGATTATGGAGACTAGTGCTGTAAGTCTAATTGACCCTTTGCTAAGCCATACCAAAAAACCGCCACACACCAATCGTGGCTTAGCAACCGTAGCTACGCACGGGAGGTCTGTCAAGCTTTCGAGCGAGGGGAAACAAGCCAAATCGTTGTGCAAATCTAATACCCAGTATCCTAAAAGTTTGGACGGGTGGTGAAGTTTTTCTAAAACCTAAAACCCAAGGGGAGAAATGTCAGCGTGAATCCAGCCATGTGAGGGGCTGTAACAGCAGCACAATCCAGTCATATTTCCATCTGTTTCAAAATACGAATATTTGGATTACATATCAACAGAACAAAACCGAGATATGATTACAAACTGAGCACTTGCGATCAATATGCTTCACCCACATCTTTTTTCAGTAATTTATAACCCTCATGTCCATGTCAGAGCTACAATTCACTGAAGTTTTCGTCGGTCTTTTGGAGATTTAGTCATTGGTGACTACGTTATAGCAGGTTAGTGTCTGCTTTTATATTTAGTGTCAAATTGATATTTGCTGGTAGGGAAAATCTATTTGTTCACTTCTGCTATTTATGCTTTAACTTGTATTTCAATTTCTAAATTTTTTCCACTTAAGTGCAAATTAGAATAGAAACTGGATAAAGAGCACACAAACATACTGACAGGTATAGGTACAGTATATTTTTATGGGTCAATGATCCCTTTTCTGGCTGTTCTTTCTATGAATGAAATATGTAGAAGCACTGTCCATGCGTGTTTCCACATTCAGTTGGTAACACTATATTTCCTTGCACAACAAATAGTCTATCAGGCGTTTAATTTGTTATTATTAGATTATTTTTCGATTTCCCCTATCTTGCTGTGCATTAACTAAGCTGTTGAATGGTCAGTGTAATTTGTAGCTTTAATTTTGTAATAATTATTTTTTTAATAGGTTGCGTATTATGTCATGAATATACGCCTGTAATGCATACTGCAGCATTTTTTAGTCTGGCTTTCTCAGATATCTCACATGTTCGCCAAAAAAGACTTATTATATCCCTGGGAATGTCTTGACACTGGCGCATACATGTTGTAATAGGCGTGCGGCATGAAAGCTTGACATGCAAAGCAACAGTAACTAAGGAGGGCGGGGCTTAGCGAAGGGTCAGTTTTCTATTTCAAATTTTTATTTTTGTTTATTTAAATTTAAATGCTACTCTGATAAAAAAAACCTAAAAAGTACAATTTTGTACATCATTGTGTCTTAAAGATACTAAAGTTTTTCCCAATCTTGACCTATTTGGTACATGTTACACCCCGTGGTTCACAAGGACGTAACTAAAAAGAAGGACACCCAAGCAAGCCAAAATTATATTACATCATTTATTAAAGAAACAGTTTTAAACATTCAGTCATTTTCTTTTAGGCTTAGTCCCTTTATACAACCAAACAGACTCCTAGGTTATAGTTCGTCACAGTACAAAATAATTGTCGTACTCAGGGTGTGAATCGTAGATGAGTTAGGGGGGATTGATTCTACTAGTTAACACTTGATTCCCCCTGAGAGATGCTGTACAAGATGTATGGGGGGTCAGCCCTTTAATAGTAAGAATAGTGTTCTCTGATCTGTATCTTAAAAAATATTATTAATAATTAAATATTAGGTAATATAAATATACATTTGTCCACCAATATAATGGTTCATAGTAATTTATTTAACAGTCTGAAACCACAGACACCATACATGTTCTAAAGACACTTCTCTATCAAAATCTGTGTTTGTATCTAGATATAGCCTTAAAGTAAAGTCAAATTAGATGGCCTACAGTAACCTCTGAAATTGCTAATCAGGGGTTTCTATAGGTCAGAATACAATACAGTAATCCATCAAACAATGAAAATGTAAATATGGTTTATTAAATTAGATATTTAAAGATAATTTAAGATAATTAAATAGATGCATAAATGAGACTCACTGAAGCATGTGTTACACAACAATACTGAACAAGTATACCCCTCTCCATCAATATATAACCCGAACCCTGGTTAGTTGTCACAGTATTCACTAAATAGTCTTAATAAACCGTGAGAGTGGCTTGGCCATTGTAGATATTTCAGTTATACAAAAATGGTCAATGCACTGTGATGCATAACAGTGTATAATGTGTGGTCACGTGATGTGCGTTTTCAGCAGTATAGTGTGGAAGGAAGGCTTTTCAGGAATGCTAGTGTCGATGTGGATCGTTTTCGTTCTAAAATACCATTTTAAACCTAAGACCTATTTGTGTAAACAGGGCCGTGTGTAACTTTCGTGAGCGGGTTGCTGCTGCGATGGGGCGGGGAGGAGGATTGCGATGCCGGCTCAGCATTGTGATGTCTATCGGCTATCGGTGATGCATGATGGCATCGTCTATTGACCCAACCCTACAAGTAACTAGTAGCTTTTAACAGTTAAAGTTATTATGTATAGACATAGTTAACCTGCAGTTATATATAATAGGTTAGGGCTGCACAATATATCTATGTGCAGCCAATTAAGCAATATATGCATCCACAGTAGTCACATCGCAAGATATGCAATGTTAAATCTGAATTATTCTTGACCATGAGCTACAGAATTTATTTAATTACTGTATTTATACAAAATTTATATCGTTTATGCAAAAAGACTAAAATTGTTAATTTTAGAATTTTGATCTTGTTTCTAGTCCAAATATCTAGATTTCAAAGTGAAAACAACATTATTTAGCTTAGTCCACTGACAGATAATTTTACTTGTTTTAGTGGAAAAACTTAATTTTGACAAAAAAACCTACTTAATTTTGACTTATTTCTTCTGATGTTGAAAAGAAATCAGTATTTTTAGTTGATCTAAGAATCTTTTTGATATTTGGACTAAAAATGAGACAGTAAGAATTGGCAAATAATTAAGTTATGGTAACTAATAAACTTAAATTGAACTAAGAGTAAAGCTTTTTTTGCATTGTGGTTATGCAATTTCTATACCTGAATACTGTAGGACTCTAGGGTTGGGTCGATAGACAATGCCATCATTCATCGCCAATGGCTGATAGACATCACGATGCTGAGCCGGCATCGCGATCCTCTGCCCCCCGTCGCAAACCCGCTCGCAAAAAAATACACACTTAGGCCCCGTTTTACACTAATACAACTTAGTTTTAAAATTTCATTTTAGAACGAAAACGATTCACATCCACACTGGCGTTTCATTTAGCATTTCTGAACAGCCCTCTGCTGAAAACGCACTTCATGTGACCACACACACACACACAGGCACAGCCAAACACACAGCCACACACACACACACACTACTATCATGTGCTCGTCTGGGCTTCAGAGAGCAGTGCATGTCGGACAGTTTATCAAGGATGTAGCACTGAATCGCATCTCACTATAGTTGCTAAACGTGATATTTAATTAATCTCGTCGTTGTCTAACGACTCTTGGTCTTTTGAATCTATCAGGTAACGTGTCACAGCATCAGTACACTGCTTCAATCTTTTGCTTTCACACTTGTACTAAGTGATTTCAGTAAAACCTCAGATACTGTTGGTTGTGCACCTTTTTTTTACCAACCGAGTGTGTCGACACCAAGTGCAGAATTATTAGGCAAATGAGTATTTTGACCACATCATCCCCTTTATGCATGTTGTCTTACTCTGTAAGCTGTATAGGCTCGACAGCCTACTACCAATTAAGCATGTTAGGTGATGTGCATCTCTATAATGAGAAGGGGTGTGGTCTAATGACATCAACACCCTATATCAGGTGTGCATAATCCCATCCTTTGGCAAAATGGGTCAAAAGAAGGACTTGACAGGCTCCGAAAAGTCAAAAATAGTGAGATATCTTGCAGAGGGATGCAGCACTCTTAAAATTGCCAAGCTTCTGAAACGTAATCATTGAACGATCAATGAAGCGTTTCATTCAAAATAGTCAAAGGGTCGCAAGTAGCGTGTGAAAAAACCAAATTGCCAAGTCAAGCGTGCAGCTGCCAAGATGCCACTTGCCACCAGTTTTGCCATATTTTAGAGCCGCAACATCACTGGAGTGCCCAAAAGCACAAGGTGTGCAATACTCAGAGACATGGCCAAGGTAAGAAAGGCTGAAAAAGGACCACCACTGAACAAGACACACAAGCTGAAACATCAAGACTGGGCCAAGAAATATCTCAAGACTGATTTTTCTAAGGTTTTATGGACTGATGAAATGAGAGTGAGTCTTGATTGGCCAGATGGATGGGCTCGTGGCTGGATCGGTAAAGGGCAGAGAGCTCCAGTCCGACTCAGACGCCAGCAAGGTGGAGGTGGAATACTGGTTTGGGCTGGTATCGTCAAAGATGAGCTTGTGGGGCCTTTTCGGGTTGAGGATGGAGTCAAGCTCAACTCCCAGTTCTACTGCCAGTTTCTGGAAGACATCTTCTTCAAGCAGTGGTACAGGAAGAAGTCTGCATCCTTCAAGAAAAACATGATTTTCATGCAGGACAATGCTCCATCACACGCATCCAAGTACTCCACAGTGTGGCTGGCAAAAAAGGGTCTAAAAGAAGAAAAACTAATGACATGGCCTCCTTGTTCACCTGATCGGAACCCCATAGAGAACCTGTGGTCCATCATCAAATGTGAGATTTACAAGGAGGGAAAACAGTACACCTCTCTGAACAGTGTCTGGGAGGCTGTAGTTGCTGCTGCACGCAATGTTAATGGTGAACAGATCAAAACACTGACAGAATCCATGGATGGCAGGCTTTTGAGTGTCCTTGCAAAGAAAGGTGGCTATATTGGTCACTGATTTGTTTTGTTTTGTTTTTGAATGTCAGAAATGTATATTTGTGAATGTTGAGATGTTATATTGGTTTCACTGGTGAAAATAAATAATTGAAATGGGTATATATTTGTTTTTTTGTTAAGTTGCCTAATAATTATGCACAGTAATAGTCACCTGCACACACAGATATCCTCCTAAAATAGCTAAAACTAAAAACAAACTAAAAACTACTTCCAAAAATATTCAGCTTTGATATTAATGAGTTTTTTGGGGTCATTGAGAACATGGTTGTTGTTCAATAATAAAATTAATCCTAATAATTCTGCACTCCCTGTATAACGACATGGATCACTCCGCCTATTCATGCCAGAGTCCCAAGGAAAAAGTAATTGACAGGTGGTAATTTGTGTGTAACTTATCTTTATTTATTTAGGATTTGGTTATGGGTAAAACAAAGACCATGCATGTCAGGTAGTTAAAACGATAGGCTACAAATAATTAATTAGTTTTTAATTAATTAACTGATTATTCATAAGTAATTCACCTCAGCCTATGACGACAATGTCGTCGTCCATCGCGATGTTTCACATTAGACATCGTACAGTGCCAAATTGGTAGACATCACCCAACCCTATTGGACTCCTCTGAAAACTGTGAAATAGAGCTATTCAAACCATCTCGTGAAGCTGTATTCATATTGAATATATCACAGAAAAATAAAATACAGCAGTATCAGATTTTTCCAATATCGTGCAGCCCTAATATATGTGATGTCTATGTGTACATGTTTAATGAAGTGCATTGTGTATGTGTTGTCATCAAAGTCTTGATGCAGATGTGCATGAAAATCACAGCTAAGCACAATTGCGTTTGTGAATTAGTTTTGATTAACCAGTCAACCTTCTTCAGGAGTATTCATACAAGACTGTTTAATAAGATCAAGAAAAATCCTGCCATGTCCTTGTGCGTTTGTCTTGCTCAGGCACTGGACCGTTCAGAGAGTGAAGAGGTCTCCATAATCACTCAGTTGATCAAGAAGATCCTCATCATCATCTCTCGGCCTGCACGTCTGCTGGAGTGTCTGGTCAGATTCTGCACCTACACTAAATCACAGCCCTTCAGTCAATATTCCTAACAGATCAACACTTCACAAACTGTGCTCCTGATTTTCAATGCCGTGTCTCTCTGTAGGAGTTTGACCCTGAGGAATTCTACCATCTTCTAGAAGCTGCAGAAGGTCATGCCAAAGTTGGCCAGGGCATCAAAACGGACATTCCTCGCTATATTATCAGTCAACTTGGACTCAACCGGGATCCACTTGATGGTTTGTTGTCTGTCATTTATCTGGTAATGGTTTTGTTTTGAACGCCTGTCAGTTTCTCTTTATGCTCATGTTGTTATCGTTAATATCTTTTGACAGAAGTTGTGCAACTAGAGGAACAGTTTGACTCTGGGCCCACGTTGACGGTTGATTCTGAAGAATCTGCAGAGGTAAATGCATTACAGACAGATCTGGGGCATTAAATAACTCTGCCAGGTTTTATAAGACGTCACTAATGATACATCTCTTCCTGTTGCTTGAAGCAGAATAAAGCTTTATCTACACCGCTACGAAGAAAACCACTGGAGAGCGATTTTGAGACCTTAAAACTCATCAGTAATGGGGCTTATGGGTAAGCAAAGCAGATTATGATTGTTATTATTAGTTATCATTGATTCCCTGTGATTTATTTTTATTTTTTTCCCATTATAATTTATTTATTTTTTTGCCATTTGAATTTTTTTTCCAGAACATATTTGAATAAACTTGTCCTAGGCTGTTTGTTCGATTTTCAGCAAAATCAAACCATAAGATCTACAGATCATGCTGACCAAAAGTTATGAAATTCAAGTTGATTAGACAAACCGCTTTTGATTACTTGCGGACAAATGTAATGTAGAGGTGTTATCTCCATAACGCATTGACGTATTCACACAAAACCTGGTTTGTGTTATCACAACCATGGTTTGAAGTTAGCTGCAGTGTTTCGGTGCACTGGAGATACAAAAAAATGTTTTGCTTATAACTTCTCAACCCTTTGACCAAAATTAATAAAATTGGTCTCTTTACATCCGGCGGAGCATGACCAATTGAATGATGTCTGGTTTTCCCAGGTCAGACATTTTGGCCGTCAGGCATTTTGAATTGTCAAAAATTGCTATATTTTTTACGGACACATTGGCGAATTATGATAGTCTAAAAATGCTAATAACATTTGACTAATTTTACCTATTGTTATGATACTTGTCTTGATACATTTATTGGGTTATCCTGAGAATATTGTTACCAATTATGCCTTAATTAACTGAACTTCCTGTCCTCCATCTGTCCTTAAGTCATAAACCTACTTTTTCAGCTTCCTTTAAACCATATTGAATTAGTTTAAAAATCTGTTGTTTTGAACTCTCCATAGATTGTTAGCCCAAATTCCACCAAATTAGACTCAGACCATGTTGCCAAAAAGTTATAGAATTTTCCAGTATACAATTTTCCCTATAATTGCTGCTTACAGCTAGATTTATTATTATTAATAATAATAAGCTGGCAAAACATGCACACATATACATATATTACAGCTAGGTTTATTATTATTATTAATAATAAGCTGGCAAAACCTACACACATATACATATATTACAGCTAGGTTTATTATTATTATTAATAATAAGCTGGCAAAACCTACACACATATACATATATTTATGGGGTAACTCGCGTTGCTGAAATGATTGTTCTAAAGGGTCTAATATATTAAAAATCTAAATGAAATGTTTAAAAAAATATCTGAGTTTTGTCATATATAGCAATAAAAGATACAGAATAAATGTGACTTTGTTTATTACTGTAAACCCACCTGTGCTCAGGTCATAACTCTATTTTGTTTAGCTAAATATGTTCAAATGAATGTTTTTGAAGATCTATTGGTTATTCTTTTTTTTCTCCATTTCTCCTGCAGGGCTGTGCATCTAGTAAGGCATAAAGAAACTCGCCAACGATTTGCAATGAAAAAGATCAACCGACAAAACCTGATTCTGCGGAACCAGATCCAGCAGGTGTTTGTGGAGCGAGACATCCTGACGTTTGCAGAGAATCCGTTTGTGGTCAGCATGTTCTGCTCCTTCGAGACACGCAGACATTTGTGCATGGTCATGGAGTATGTGGAAGGTAAACTTCTTATGATCCTGTATGGCTAACAAAAATATAAAGTAACATTTAGTAATAAAATAATTAACTTAATATGTATTACTATTCATGCAACAAAAATATAAACGCAACACGTTTTTTGCTCTTTTTTTATAAGGTGTATTGAAAGGTCTGAAACTTCTTTTTTTTTATACACAACAGACCTATTTGCCTCAAATATTGCCCATACATTTGTAAATCTCTGTTTTTGAGCAATTTTTCTTTTGCAGATGTAATCTATCCAGCATACAGGTGTGGCATACCAAGATGATGATTAGACAGCATGATTATTGCACAGATATGCCTTAGGTTGACCACAATAAATGGCCACTCTAATGCTGTGGTCACTTCATAGTTTGAGCATGCAAAATTCTGTCCTACGGCGCTGCGAAAAGGGGCAAGATTAAACAAGATGATTAGACATTTTAATAATAAGCAAGGGATTGGTCTATATTTAAAATTTCTGTACACAGAGGTCATATTTCGATCTTTGATTGGTCTCATGTAGTCACGTGATGCGATTTTGCAGGTCAGAGTTTATCAAGCTTAAATTTTGCAACACGGCGAACTGTGAAAGTTGTCGGACAAGCTTGCATTTCCAGTTTGTTGCATTCGCTTGCATATGAATGGAGGTCTATGACTGCACACATGTGGCACACTTTCCTCACATGTGGCACAGATCGGATGGGACCAAAGTACGTGTAAGCAGAAAAAAATCACATGGATTCTGATTTACTCAAATCAGATTTAGGCCTTGTATATGTGGAAATAAATCTGATATGAATCGGATTTGTGCCCTTGTGTCTGCAGTGTAAACAGGTAGATTGGATTTTCACCTTTCAATGCGAGTCGCACTTCATTAAAAACTGTAGTGAATGACGTCAACTCTGACGCTTTTATTTTGGAAAGCGAAATGAGTCCCAAACAATTCTCATACACAAGGACAAAAATTTTTTTTACATTGTCATGTAGCACAAGTATTTAGGCATTTGAACAAGAGAAAGAGAGAGAGAGAGAGAGAGAGAGAGAGAGAGAGAGAGAGATCTGCCATGTGACCAAACTAATATAAAACTGTTGCATAGGCTATACATCACATGCAGAAATATCACCATGGACATTACATTAAGATGCCTACTGGTTTAAAAATGCCTAGATTAATAGAAGATGGCCAAAATGAGAACTTTTTTATCATAAACTATAATAAAACAACTTGTCAAAAAGAATAGTAAAAATGTTAAACTCTGCAAACACATTAAATACAGGAATGGAGAAAAGAGCGCTTTTTTATTATTAGCTGTCAGTCAACGTCCACTCTTTTTTTTTTTTTTTTTTTTCCTGGTAATTTTGCCTTTGCCATGTGCTGTGTAAATGCAGACAATCAGATACGAGTCACTTTTAAAAGATGATGTAAGCTGGTCATCAAAAAATTCGGATACTGTCACAAAATCGGAACTGACCATCAAGATCTGCAGTGTAAATAGAGCCTATGAGGCAAAAGTACAGTGTGACTGCGGCTTTAAACGTGCAGAATGTTGATTGTGACTTTTCTTCAATGGTTGTGCTAAGTTGCTGGATATTGGCAGTAACTGGAACACGCTGTTGTGTATGCTGAAACAGAGCATACTATGCATGCTCAGTGAGGGACAAACAAGTAAATATACTGGCCAGGCAAGAACTGGGATGATTGCAGCTTCCAGGAATTGTGTACAGATCCTTGCAAAATGGCGCTGTGCGTTATCGTGCTGCATCGAATGTAAGCATTTCCCTATTTAAGTCAGATACGGCAACAAACTGCAATCTTGTTGAGAGCCTGATGAGAACGTCAAGCATGCAGATGACAATTTGTGCAGAAATGATTTATGTAAACAAAACTTTGTTGTTTGGGTTGTGTGATAAAACTGCTTATTTTACAGTGACCTTTTATTATGACAAGTCTAAAGCAGCATCTTGATTTGCCCAACCTGTGAGGTGGATGGATTATTTCAACAAAGCAGAAGCACTCAATATTGCAGTTTACACTGTATGATTTTAGCTCTTAACACCGCAATCAAACTATTACCAACATGTAGGACTTTTCGGCACAATTTGCAACAGGATATTCCATACACACATGGCTGTTTGACACTATTCTCTGCACCTATCGAGTCAGTAAAGGATCAGACACATACACTGTGAAATGCAGAGTTTTTTCTCTCCCATTCGGCATATACCATTAGAACAGCACTCTTCCACCAGTCCTTAATTTGTACTCACATCCAGTGCCTCAGTTTGTCATGGGGGCATGAATGAAATGTTACGGAATGAAAGTGAAACTGCCGAACTGCAGTTAAAACTGACATTAAAAATGAAACGCCCAAAATTACATGAAACTTCAGAGGAAACATAGGTAGCGTGGTGACGCAACGACGTTAATATATGTTGATTTATGTGCTATATGTAAACGGATCATGAAAGAAACATTCAAAAAGTAACTCATATAAACACCTTAATCATATTATTTCTTAATCAGATTAAGGCAAATAATTTGATTACTGATGTCCATGTAAACATAGTCAGTGACTAAGAATCGCTAGATTAGAACGCTAAATATCTGGACATGTTGGCGAAAATCATGCTCTGTGAGTTCTCACTGATAAACACATTGGCAATGACCTACAGCCAACGAGAGGGCAAGATACAAATTATTAAATTACTATACTTATTCCGTTTCCAGTCTCACATGTGATATTTTGTTATTTCCTTATCACTTCTCATGTATGTTCATGAGCCAGACAGAGTTGTCAGCGACCTGATGATATTAAAACTCATGCAGTGCGATCTCGGCATAACAGATTTAGAATATTTTAACTTGTGTACATAAAAATTGTTTTTGATTTAGTTTAGCTCGTAAAAAATAGGAGCAAAAAAAAAAGTTGTTTATATTATTAATTGGTGTATATGTATAATGTATATGCATGTCACTTAATTCTCCCCAGGTGGTGACTGTGCCACTTTACTGAAGAACATGGGTCCGCTTCCAGTGGATATGACTAGAATGTACTTTGCAGAGACGGTTCTGGCGTTGGAGTACCTTCACAGTTATGGCATTGTGCACAGAGATCTCAAACCAGACAAGTGAGAAAAGAAACAAATGGCCCATTTATGAATATTTTTCAATGTAGCTATTGTTAAATGATCTGTTAACACTTCACAGCCTCTTGATTACTTCAATGGGACACATTAAACTCACTGACTTCGGGCTTTCCAAAATCGGACTTATGAACATGACAACCAATCTGTACGAGGGCCACATTGAGAAGGACACCAGGGAGTTTATCGACAAGCAGGTGTGGGCCACAGCACAACACCTCTTTAATACAGTTTGTCAATTTTCAAGGAATATTTTGGATGATGAAGGGATAGTTCAATATACATTTTCATCATATTCTCCCTCATTAAGTAATTACAAAATAACATGCATTTCTTCATCTTTTTGGAAGCCAAAAATAAAATATTTTGAAGAATTTTGAACTAACATGAACCACACCATGTTTGTTTTGCCTATTGGCTTCCATTGAATTTCCATTCTATTAAATCAAATACAATCAGTATATCTTTTGAAGCGTATAAGTTTGAAATGCCAATACAGGATGAACAAATGATGACAATTTTTTTTCAATTTTGCATTGGTTTGATCACTGAAACTTAAAAATAATCATCATTTTTAAATCTCATTTTGTTGTTTCATGTTGTTTTCAAACTTCATGTTGTTTTGTTGCACGAATTGAGATACATGTAATGAAATCTGAGCTATTTCTGTCCCTCCATTGAAAGTGTTTGGCCAAAAATCTGGCATAAAATGTTTATAAAGAGATTGTAATTTAAACTGTAGCCCAGTTGTTCTGAAGTGGCACTTCAAAAAATGAAAAGTTTTTGATTTAGTCTTTTATCCGCATGTGTACATTGATGAGCAAACATCAACAGAAGCTTAACTAAACCTGCTTGACATGAAAGAACACACCTAACTGGTTTTTGTGGAAAGCTCAAACATGCTGATGTGACAAATGTGTCTCACTAGGTTTTGTGCATCAAGCAAGCATGCTAGCTTCCATGACTGTATGTAAATCAGGACCACAAAACTAGTCAGAAATGTCATTTGTTTTAAAAAATAGAATAAGCTTTATTATATAATATTGGTTTAAGCTTTCCCTCTATTTATAAATCTGTATAATAGGGTGGCTTTAATAAGAAGAAATCTTTAAACCTGTCATGCAATGCATATTAATGGACTAAAATCAAGTTTTTATATAATTACAGTAGGAGATTTATGTAATATTCATAGAAGATTGTTTACTTAGTATTCAAATAATTTCTGGAATAAAACAAAAACAGACAATTTTGACCAATACATATGTACATGTATTTTTGACTATTGCAGCATAAGATTTTGTTGTCCATGGTCACATATAGGTGAATACTATAAACATTTGCTGATCATTGTTTAAATGTGAATAAAGTCTTTGAAACTGAAAGTCTTTTAAGAGGATTTGGATTAAACTGCTCAATTAATATAGATTATTTTGCTATCTATTTATTAACATTGTGAAGCATCAAAGTTTTAGTTTAGAAACTCAGAATTTGTTTAAAAACAAAAAGCTTCATTTTGGATCTGAAGATAAATAAATGTCAAATGAGGTTGGAACAATGTTAATTTTGGGTTGACTAATCCTAATTTATTTCCTTGATTTTCTAGATCAATTAGTCTGATTTGTGTTTCAGGTTTGTGGCACTCCAGAGTACATTGCTCCAGAAGTGATCCTTCGACAGGGTTATGGAAAGCCAGTGGACTGGTGGGCCATGGGAATCATCTTGTATGAGTTTCTCGTGGGATGTGTTCCATTCTTTGGAGATACACCAGAAGAGCTTTTTGGGCAGGTTGTCAGTGGTGAGTTTGGATGAATGTTTTTTTTTTTTAAAGGTGCCAGATACTGTATAGATTTAGTAAGTTAAATGGTTTACTGATATCTACATATGTGGTATATGGATTAGGTAAGTTAAAAAATTATATAGAAACCATTTTATATGCTCATTTACTACCCCATAAAATACCCCATGAAGCAGAAGGTTGTAATTGACCATATGTGGAACAGAATATTAATGAGCTCTGCTCTGACACACAGCTCTCAGAGTCCCCACTTTCTCTTGCTTCAATCTCACTAGGGAATGTTGTGTGGCCAATCAAACACAGCCTGGTGTGTGCATATTAATGATCACATGTACAACATATCAGTCTGTGTTTTGGCTGATAAGCGTTTGATGATTTGGCTGATTGTGCCGTTTTGGCTGATGTAGAATGTTACTTAAACTACATGCAAATGTTATAGTTGTTCTGATTTCTTTTTTCACACTCGTGAAATTTACATGAAGGCAGGGAGATAATGGGGTATGAGGCTCACAGTATGGCCACTGCCATGTACAGAACTCTTATTATTCGACTTTACCTAGGTATACCCAGATTTTCTATGTAGGGCACCTTTAAACCACTCTGTCAGCTGCAGATACTTATACTGCTAAAAGGATCAGAACACTTTAGCAACTGGTTTAAAACGTACTGCCGTAAAAGGATTTGATACACTGTGTTCTTTATGTAGATGAGATTATCTGGCCAGATGGAGATGATGCCCTGCCTGTAGACGCCCAGGACATGATCACACGATTACTGAATCAGAGCCCGCTGGAGAGACTTGGAACAGGTGCTTGTTCATTCATTTGTTGTTTGTAAGAGTTGTTTAAAAAATAAATACTGAAGAAGTATTAAAATAAACTGTAACTTTCTGAACTCCCTAGTCCTAAATAAAATTTTAAAAAATCTAAGCTGCTAAAACGGTAAAACAAATATGCAAAAAATATATATTTATTTTGTCATGTATTACAACTTATGTTTTGATATATATATTTGTTCTTTTAAAGGGTAATCTAAATATTTAGTCTTTATTTTTTTGTCTTTAGTGCTGGATGACTTTAGGCATGTATTACATTTTAAAACATATCACAGGGAACTTTTTAATCTTTAAATTTATAATATTTCACTGTTAAAGTGCATAAAACTCATAAAAAATGTAATTATTCTACACTTAAGTCATTTACACTATCTTATATGAAACAAACCACTAAAAAAACAGTTTCTATTCATCTGCAAAGGCAAAATATATAAATTAAAGGGCCAGAGAGAGCTTTAAGTGCAAAGTAAATGTTCAGTATTAGATCTACTTGAACTTTGTTGAGTTCTGCTCTGTTTTGATGACTTTTCCTACGTTAGGTGGAGCTTCAGAAGTAAAGCAGCATATGTTCTTCAGTGGTCTGGATTGGAACGGACTCCTGCGTCAGAAAGCTGAATTCATCCCTCAGCTGGAGGGGGAAGATGACACTAGTTATTTTGACAGTAAGTCTCACTAATTCAACACAGGGAGGAGATTCTTTGAACTACACAAATGCCTGAAGTGGAGTGCACTGAAAATGTCAACTTATTCTTGCGGCTTATGCACTGAGATGCAATTATTATTTCTTCATTGTACATACCTGTTATTCCCTAAATCCTCAACTTTTCTTTTGTTTGTTTGTTCTATCCTTCTGTGCAGCACGCTCTGAACGCTACCATCATTTAGCTTCTGATGAGGATGAAGAAACTAATGATGAAGAGTCTTCCTTAGAAATACGACGGTTTTCTTCTTGGTCAAATCGTTTCAGCAAGGTTGGATTCTTTTGCTCTCTAAATACAATGAAACACTTCTGAAACATAATTTTCACTTATTTTTTTGATCTTTTAAACTTAATTTACCAATTTAGTTTTTTGTGTTGTTTTTTTTAGGCAGAAAAGGCTTTTACATTCAATCACCTACAACCCTGAAATTGAAAAAGTTGGGACAGTATGGAAAACGCAAATGAAAAAATAAATATGTAATCCATTTTTGGTTCTTGCAACACATTTCAAAAAAGGTTGGAGCAGTAATTTATCACTTTGTAATGTTGCCATTCCTTTTCATCACACTTAAATACGGTTAGGGACTGAAGATACCAAGTGATTAAGTGTTTCAGGTGTACTTTTGTCCCATTCTTCCTGCAAACAAGCCTTCGTTGTCACATTTTGCTCTTCAAAATGCACCACACATTGTCTAGTGGAGACAGGTCGGGGCTGCAGGCAGGCCAGTCAGGTACATGTAATGTCTTCCTCCACAACCAGGACTGTGTGCAGAATGTGGTTCTGCATTGTCTTGTTGAAATATGCATGGGCGTCCCTAGAAAATAAGGCAGCGTGTTGTTTTCCAAAATCTTTATGTACTTTTCAGCGTTAATGGTGCCATCACAGAAGTGCAAGTTACCTTTGCCAAAGGTACTTGACCATGACATACCCTGGCATTTGGACTTGTTGCTGGAAACAGTCTGAATGATCCTTTTCTTCTTTGATACGGAGCACACAGTATCCATTTCTTCTAAAAAATATCTGAAATACCGATTCATCTGACCACAGTACACATTTCTACTGTGTGATGGTCCATCCCAGATGCCCAGAGAAGTTGCTTCTGAACACGGTTAGCAAAGGGCTTCCTTTTGGCACAGTACACTTTTACTGGCATTTGTGGATGTAACTATGTGGTATGTGACAAAGGTTTGCCAATGTAGTCCTGAGCCCATGTGGTGATATGGCTGATAAATGAATGACAATTCTTAATGCAGTGCTGCCTGAGCTTAGGCTTGCGCCCTTGTCCTTTACACATTGAAATTCTTTCAGATTTCTTGAATCTTTTAATTATGTTATGTACTGTTCAAGATGAAATATCCAAATGTCTTCCTCTCTTTCTTTTAGGAACATTGTTTTTATATATTTAAATATTTTTTCACGTATTTGTTGGCAAACTGCCGATCCTTGGAACATCTTTGCTCCTAAAGGACTAGACCTTTTTGTGATGCTGCTTTTGTACCAAACATTACCTGTTTCAAATCACATAATTATTTAAACAATTTACCAGATTAGTAGCCCTAAATTGCTCCTGTGCCAACGTTTTTGAAATGTTGCAAGAACCAAAATTGGAATAGGTGTTTATTTTAAAATTTAACAATAACTATCACGAGGAACACATTAAATAATCTTTGTTGGTTTGACTTGTATGTCAAGCAGACAATACAACAAAGTAAATTTAGAAATCACTATTTTATTTGTTTATTTTTTTATATGCATTTTCTGTACTGTCCTTTTTTTTTTTTTTTTTTTTTAAACTACGCTTACTGCCTGCTCTTAAACCAAATGCATAATTTCTAGTTTCTTTAATTTTTTCACATCATTGACTTTATCATATTTTATTAGAATGTGACATTTTAAACACTGCTAGACAAGATTCTTTTTTTTTTTTACTGAGAGCGCTTGAATGGGTTTTTAAAAATGTGTCCTCTAGAAGAATTTTAAGTTATTTATCATATGTTGAACTGAATAATCTGATCTTAAATTTCGTGTTATGAAGTTGTTGTTGTTTTTGTTATTATATGTAATAAGTATCTTGCCATGAAATAGCCTTGAGTTGCGATATAAACAAATATATTTATCATCTCTGCTTTATATAGTAATTAATTGATTTAACAAGGTGTGAGCTGACATCTGAGTATTCAACTCGCATTTGGTAATAAATTAGCAAAATTGTCAAGTCTTACATCATCCACTTTGGTCATGAGGGCTATAGAAAGCAGACCTTATCATTTATGACGTGGAAGCAAAAGTAATGATTATCCAGTCTTGATTTTTCTTTTTTCATAACCAATTCTGATACTGAATTAGTTTCTTCTTTATTATGTTAGAAACCAGAGAAAAAGAGACAAAAATGCTGTGTATATTAGCTAATTTGAGCAATTGTGTTTGCATGAATTAAAAACACAATGATTTAACTTTGTGAGATTATACTACATAAAACTCACCCACAGAAAACAATTGACAGGCTGGATAAAACTGCTAATTCGTTTTCTGCCAGTAGGTGGCATTTAGACAACTTATCTTATCATGATGACAAAGTGAGTTGCTATATCGGTGCAGATTTGTTTCAAATGCTACCGCATAATCTGCACATTTGATAATATCAACTAAAGCACAAGTATGTTGAATCTTGTTTGTTTATATACATGGTTAAATCAGATCAATATATGTCCCAATAATTTTTTCAGACTCTTTGATACATATAAAACTGTTACACCTTACATTCGTTACATGTTTTCTTTTTTGTCCAGTTATTCTGGTTTCTAAAAATATTTTTATGATGTTTTTGTGATATCCTGTTGTGAAAATTAATGGCAATTTGTAGTTAAATCTCTGCTTGCAAACACATAATATAAAACTATTGTATTGGCCAGCTAAACATAAAGAAAAGAAACAAGTAACCATATCAGTGCCATGTATTTCTGTAGTGTGGCTGTATTTTATTTTTTTTTACAGCATTTTTATTCCCAATCATGTAGGTGTACAGCAGCACAGAGCACTTGGCAACCCCATCCAACCTGAGTTTCTCCTCGGACCGCAGTCATAGTGAAGAGATAGAGGACCGGGTAGACTGTAGAGACACTCACTACCATGGAGAGATCCAACGACAAGCCTCCACTGGAGACAGGAGGCTTTCAGCTCAGAGGGCAAGGTGAGAATAAATAATTAGGTTCACTCATAAAATTCCAATATACTGACGTGTTGTGGCAAACAATTACAGCATATTAAACAATGCAGAAAATTAGAATGTTGTACGCTTTATATTTTTAGAGGTTTTCGATAAATAAAAAAAAAAACATATCCATTATTGTGTTTTTGGACAGTCACTGCCACCTTGCTTCTCATCTAAAGACTTTATTTACTGCTAAATGAAATAGGAGAGCTTCAGTATTCATAGAAGACCTACAGAATGTGTACAGTCTAATGAATTAAATAGTGATTTATACAGTAGTTTCTTGTTAAAGTAATTTCTTGTTAGACTTTAGTACAGAGCAAAAATAATGAACTACACATAATTAATATATGTTTGGAATGAGGGTTAGGTTCAGAATTAGTTGCATGCAGTTCATAATTTACTCTTGACTATAGGAAGTACATGTGTAACAAGCCCTGAAATATCTGTATTATACTTTAAACTGATGCTTTCATCTAAGCTTAGAGCTGCATGCTATTAAAAAAAGTTTCCCGAAAGAGTTTTAAGTTTAATTAGCTGATGTATTTTAACTCTATTCAATTTTTTTTATGTCTACTTGTTTACTCTCAATTAGCCATGTAATAAGTGAGATAATGTTTATCTAGTCAGGGTTCTGATCTTCCTGTTGGGTATTATTTTAGGATGATGGCAAGCTGATGATGGATCATCTCTTACACATTTGTTTTTGTAGTAGCACAGTTACTCTAGATGTTGTTTTCTGTATACACTTTTAATGCGTGCTTAATCTCCTCCAGCCTGCGCCCTCGAACCTCCTCCAGCTCTTCTCAGCCTGAGCGAGCTGTGAGCCCTCTAGTGGTGAGCAGCACACACAGCCTTGAGGCCATGCCTCGTTTCGCTCTGTCCACCGATGATGAAGGTAAAGCTGACTGACAATTTGCCACATATTCAACTATAATAAACATGTTGTCACATCTGTCAATAGTGACGCTTTTGAGAATGTTCATGAAATTTGTATTTGAAGGGTTAGTTCACTCCGAAAAAATTTACTCACTATTATCTCTCTCTCAGGTGGTTTGAAACCTTTGAGTCATACCTGCCAACACTTGTCCCTGAAAATCCAGGAGACTGAGGGGGTTAGGTTCGGGGGGGAGGTGTCTAAATAACACTGTTGAGAGCCGGGTACTGTGTACTGTGGTGTTAGTAACTACTATAAAGCGTGTTTTAAGCCGCCGATGCGATCGGATCCTATACCATTGTTGGCGACCCAGGGGTTTCACAGACCGTACCAAAGCGGGGGGATTGTTAAAGTTACGTGAGTTTTTTCGGGAGAAATAACAAAATGGGAGGGTGGCGGGAGATGGGTCTGAAATACGAGAGACTCCTGGGAAAAACAGGAGTGTTGGCACGTATGCTTTGAGTTCTTTCTTCTGTTTAGCACAAAAGATGATATTGTGAAGAAAGAAAACACTGACCTCCATAGTAGAGAAAATAAATACTATGTCAATGTTGATGGTTACAGGTTTCCATCTTTCTTCAAAAATTTGTCTTTTGTGTTTAACAAAATAAATAAACTTGTAAATGTTTGAAATAAATAAAGGTGAGTAAATGATGACAGAATTGTAATTTTTTTGATTGAACTATCCCTTTGATTATATATATATGTGTGTGTGTGTGTGTCTGTGTCTGTGTGTGTGTGTGTGTGTGTGTGTGTGTGTGTGTGTGTGTGTGTGTGTGTGTGTGTGTGTGTGTGTGTGTGT
>CAIGQZ010010147.1:1108431-1130681 GCA_903798205.1 Danio tinwini
ATATATATATATATATATATATATATATATATATATATAAACACCACATATATACACAGACACACACTGCTCTGCTGATGGTTTCTTCCATTTTTATTTCAGAATTGTCAAGAATTACAGATTATTTGTATGTGTTTGTAAAAAAATACTTTTATAAATATTTTTCATGTTTTAACTGTTTGTCAGATGATGTTTTGTAATAAATCATTGACTGGTTAAGAGGGAATACCACTGCCTTTTTATTTAATTTTTTTCATAAATTCTATGTAATGTAACAAAGAATTTGTTATGATCTATGAGAAACACCCCAGTCAAGAGTGCTGCAGAAACTTATGGCCCGTTTCCACTGAGTGGTACAGTAAGGTACGGTATGCTTTTATGGCTGTTTCCACTGTCAAAAGGCATACCGAACTGAACCATACCGTACCAATTTTTTGATGATAATAACGTGTGCTTGATTATTGACGTGCTTTTGAAACCTGATTCTGTCAGAAACTGACAAACGTGAGAGTGACACGCGGAAAAACAAAAGGAGAAGCCGGAAAAAAGGAGTACGTTATTTTTTCAGCAAACGTGAACAAACTGCCATGTTTAACTATTATTATCACCTTTTGGACTATTATGAACTTGGAATGATGGAATTACGGAATTACTTTCTAACAAGAGGCTAAACGTGTTGCTGAAGATTAAACACATTTAATCATGAGAGGTTTGCTGACTGTGAGCTGTATTTCGTGTTGTTTTGAACCTAAATAAGGACTAAATGAATGCTGTGTGTAGTTTTTCTGTAAGTGGTAACATATCGGAGACTGTAAGGGTCTGTATGTGTTTATATATGTTGCATTTATTTATTTATTTCATATAATTGCAGACGTTACAGTAGGCTATTTCATTGATCTGCAGTTATCAACTCATGTTCATAGTAAAGTTAGTAATAAACATTTATACAGAAGTATTTATGTGTGTAAAGCATCTGTTTTGTGAGAGGTGCTTCTCACATAATATGTGAGTGACCCGTACAGCTTTACTTTAGACATTTTCTCGAGCGAAAATGATGTTGACTGCAACTTTCTGTCTTACACCATGCCCACCAAAAGAGTACCCTTTTAGCAGTGGAAACGCAAGCCTGAAAAAGCTGACCCATACCGTACCATACTGTACCAGTCAGTGGAAACGAGCAATATGTGAAACTGAATATTAAGGTAATAACACCTTAAATACATTTAAAAATCAAATATTGAATATCTCTTAAAATCCAAACAAAAAATGTACCTTGATAGGTCACAATACTCTTCCTGAGATGTGCAATAAATCTATTATATTTTTAGTATAAATTTGGAAAATTGCTTGTCTTGGTACTCTTTGATCAAAATCTGAAGCACAGTGCCTCATGTTTCATTTCCACTTAGAAGTATGGTGCTAACAATACAGTGTGCATGTATTTCCATTTCCATTATGAAAGCTAACAAAATAGTGAACTGTACCACTTTTTTGGAACTCTTTCCTAAGGCTTTCATTGTTGTACAAAAGGGTGGAGCTAGACTTGCTTCTGAACACTATTGGTTTACTGAGAATCTTTACTTGCATCTGCAACATTTAAATTATACAATGATGGTGCAGCAATAAACCATGCTAAAGCTTGTCTCTTCTTGTAAGAGCCACATGGCAAGAAGCAAAACATGTAACTGCTCTATGTCCTTCATTGTTGTTTATAGGACTGTTCACATCACATGTGAGCATAAAAGCGCAAGGGTTCTCAGCAGGGGCGGACTGGCCATCTGACAGACTGGGCAGTTTCTTGCTGGGCCGACATACTTATTGGGCCGAGCTGATCATCTTCTTACGATCTAATCGACCCATAAAACGCTTAGCAGCCTATCGTTTTTTTTGTGCCTAATTAATTGACGATGCTGTGATCTGTGACGCTCTAAAAGTAAAGGCTCGTACACACTGGGACACTTTTCATTTGCGTTTATCATCAGCGTTTTCCAAGACGTTTTTCCGGATTCAAACCCAAGCGATTTTCACAGGCGTCGAGCAGAAGAGTATGCAATATCACTCCTTGACGTTAGATGGCGCTACACAACTTTAAGCTTCTGACACCCGCTTGTAACACAGAGAAAGAGGACAAAGTTGACACGCTTGAGGTTATGGATGGTTCAAGCAGCAGCTCCAGCTCTTGCGATGTAGAAATGATTATTGTTCACCAGTGCAATAATCAGCTCCACGTTCATATCGCCTCTGGCCATCTTCTTCAATGTTCGCTCGCATTGACAGTGTTGCGCTTGAGCGCCTCCAAGTGCTGTTTACTCTAACTTCAGCAGCTCCGTGCACGTGAACAAAAGTGCCAATCTGATTGGTGGAGAAGGTTTTGACAAAACAAAAAAACGAGCATTTGGCATTTTTTTAAAAATGACGCTTTTGCGCCTGGCGTTTTGCGCTTTGGTGTTCACGATCACATTGGCACCCTTTTTTTTTGTTACGAGGCGTTAAACGTTGACAGAAAATAACGCGTGCAAAAAACATGTTAAGGTGTGCACGGGCCTTAAGATGCTTTTTTCGAAAAAACCGGCCTATGTAACACAATCTGCAGCCTATTGGTTCTTTTCTTTATTGACATTGGGCTGACCCAATCACAAACTCCTATTTTGGGCTCTATGTGAGCGTGCAACGTCGGTGTGTATTTGTCAAAACAGTTGAGAGTCATAGAGATGGAGAAGTAACAGAAGGGAGGTGCAGAGAATTTGCGGTAAACACACTGGCGTTCATTTAGATCTCCGTCCATAGCCTATTTGCATAGCCTAGCTAAAAAAACACATCACGTGACCACACTCTGTCATGAGCTGCAGCCAGTAGGTCAGCGGGTGCTTGGAGCACAAAACCCCAGGTGAGAGTATAGAGCATGTCATCAAAGAGCTACATTGCTAGATTTCATCTCACTGTAGTTGTTAAACGTGATATTGAATTAATCTTGCTGTCTATATCAAACAACTCTTCAGTCTTTTGAATCTATTGCTTATTCTCAGGTAACTCGTTTTGGCTGAGTGCAAAGATAAGTTAATACATTAATTTATGTAACCATGTACACTGATTCTGAATATTTGACGGATTGCTTGCCTTTATTGCATAAATTTATTGTACGTTATACTTTTATAATGGCCATAGTTTATTATTAAAACTGATATTCAGCAAAAGAGATGGGGTAAACTTCATATTTTTCAATGAAAATGAAAAGAGGCAGTTATGTTGTGATAGTCTCCGTTGGGTTACATATGGTGCTACATGAGGCCTCAACATGTTTGGTGTCTGTTAATCATAATATCAAAATGAAATAAATTTCCTTATATAATGTTTTCAGGGTGACACAGTGGCGCAGTAGGTAGTGCTGTAGCCTCACAGCAAGAAGGTCGCTGGTTCGAGCCTTGGCTGGGTAAGTTGGTGTTTCTGTGTGGAGTTTGCATGTTCTCCCTGTGTTCATGTGGGTTTCCTCCAGGTGCTCAAGTTTCCCCTACAGTTCAAAGACAGGTGAATTTGGGAGGCTAAAATTGTCTGTAGTGAATGAGTGTGCATGGATGTTTCCCAGAGATGGGTTGCGGCTGGAATTCTGCTGTGGTGACCCCAGATTAATAAAGGGACTAAGCCGAAAAGAAAATGAATGAATAATGTTTTCATTGTTTCCTTTGAAGATGCGTCCGAAGGCAGTTTTTGCTATGGTTATTATTTAATATAGCCTGAGTGAACAGTCTATTGAATAAGCTAAATTGTGTGTGTGTGTGTGTGTGTGTGTGTGTGTGTGTGTGTGTGTCAGTCCCTCTCTTTTTTTTTTTTTTTTTGCAAGAGTCTACATTTGAAATAATCGACTTGACTGCACAAAGAGCACCATGCAGTATGTTTACGGCTTATACAGCTTTATTCTTTGAGCGAGAATGATGTCAATAGCAGTTTTCTTGTGTACACCACACCTACTATGAAATGCCACTGTTGGTGGTGGAACTGCAAGCCTGACGGTGACCCATACCAAATCGTACTGAACTGTACTGAACTGTACTGAACTGTACTGTACAGCTTAATAAAAATGAGACATTACTGTATAAACTCCCTCTGCTGGCCTCACCAGTACATCGTCTAACAGTTATCTAGCTTTTACATGTGTCTCCCATATAGGTACTGGTCCTACTTAGCTTCAGTTGTCGACCAGGCTTGGACTGCAGGATGATTAACACAACACAAGTAAGATCAGTAGAATTTTCTGGCTTGAATTTTGTCAGTTCCAGATCATTCCACCAGCAACAAACAGTAAAGAAAACATTGTAAAAAGTGATTTTGTGTCACTATGTGCTGCTCTCATTAGTCATCTTTACACTAACTGGTAAGACTATACTTTTGTTCACTTTATTTGGCTTGGTTTGCTTCTAAAGTTTGTACCCATTTAATATGAGTAGGATTATTGCCATATACAGTTGCAATCAGAATTATTGAACCCCCTTTGAATTGTTTTTCTTTTTTAAATATTTCCTAAATGATGTTTAAAAGAACAAGGAAATTTTCACAGTATGTCTGATAATATTTTTTTCTTCTGGAGAAAGTCTTATTTGTTTTATTTTGGCTAGAATAAAATCAGTTTTTAATTTTTAAAACCCATTTTAAGGTCAAAATTTTTAACCCCTTTAAGCTATTTATTTTTTCCATAGTCTACAGAACAAACCATCATTATACAATAACTTGCCTAATTCCCCTAACCTGCCTAGTTAACCTAATTAACCTAGTTAAGCCTTTAAATGTCACTTTAAGCTGTATAGAAGTGTCTTGAAAAATATCTAGTCAAATATTATTTACTGTCATCATGTCAAAGATAAAATAAATCAGTTATTAGAGATGAGTTATTAAAACTATTATGTTTAGAAATGTGTTGAAAAAATCTTCTCTCCGTTAAACAGAAATTGGGGAAAAAAATAAACGGGGGCTAATAAATCAGGGGGTTGAATAATTCTGATTGCAACTGTAATAGCTCATCCATATGCCATGATCCCTTTTTTACCCTCCAGTGTAGCCACCTAAAAGAGATTAGGGCAGTGTTTTTCAACCCTGTTCCTGTGGGACCACCAACCCTGCATGTTTTGGATGTCTCTTTTGTCTTTCATGCCCATAACAGGTCTTTCAGTCCCTGCCGATGATCCGAATGAGGTGTGTTTGGTTAAGGAAACATGGAAGAAGTGCAGAGCTGATGGCCCTTCAGGAATGTGGTTGAGAAACAGTGGATTAGGGCATATGGATGAGACCTTCTAAATGGAATGCACTGTTTGACACCAAACAACTTCCATGTGCAAAGGATCATGGGGACCCAAAGTGTCCACCAGTTGAACAGTTTGGAATCCTTCATTCTGAAGGATCCAGTCTAGTTTTGAGCACTTTGGTTTAGGGGAAACGGTGGCAATGATTGACAAACTGCCCTTTGGCAGGTGATATATCCCATTTGGAGCGTGCCAATAGTTGGGACACCTCTACTAATATGACATCATTCCAGGCCACCCCATAAATCTTAAGTCTGCATCTAGCCTTGTGACCACAATAAAGCCACATTAATTGTGCAAGACAGTAATTTAAAATGATTCAACAGTTGCTTTTGCTGATATTGGCCAGTTGTCTACAGCAGGGGTTTTCAAACTTTTAGGACACACCCTCAAATTCTCGCGCCCCCCCTGGTGTGGCGTGCCTCACAGTTTGAAAACCCCTGGTCTACAGCATGTATACATCACTTTTTCAGATCAGTATAGCTTACTTGGAACTTCAACCACGGATTGGCTAAAAACCATAACAAGGTACTATGACCTATACACCACAAAACAGCTGTATCAAGCTATACATATATGTGCCATAAATAGCCGCATTTCCACTGTTGGGCCAGTGCAAGCCAGGGCTTTTATCAGGTCAATAGTGAGGTCGAAATCATGTCACGTTTCCACTGTCGGGATAATAGCTCACAACGCGGCACACAAACCCCACCCCCAGAATGTCCCCCAATCAAACATCACACATCCCGCCCAGTGGGAATCAGGCACATAAAGCACACTATCGCATCATCACAAAATGATTAAAATGGAGACAACTGAAACAAACAAATTTGCCTTATTTATTTTTATTTTTTGGTGCATGTACTTGTGTGCAATCAGAAAACTAGTGTAATGGCGGCACACCACCTTTACCAGACGTGGGAAAACTCTGCCTCTGCTTTTACTCTGCCTCAAAGTTATAGCTGGCCCAAGATATTTGTTGGGCCAAATAAGTCCGGCCACTGGCTCCGAGGAAGCCCTGCTTTGGCCCAATCAGGCTCAGAAGTGACTGTGAAAACGTGACTGGCCCTCGCTCGCACTGGCACACTCGCTTAGGCTTCTTGGGGGCATATGCACTAGTAAGATCATGCAGAGTTGATCTTAATGTAAATCAGTTGCCAATGCAAAAAAAAAAGCATGATGTGGGCTTTCTTAAGCTAATTTTATTTTTTTTTTTTTTGAGAATGGCCACTTTTTCACTAAAACAAAGGAATAGCATGATAAAACGTGTCCATGATCAAGGTAACAGAATCCCCCTAAAACATTTTCCGTATAGGGAAACACCATTCCCGGTTCACATAATTGAGACATTAAATATTTCTTATTGTTAGATTATTTGGTTCCAGAGTTACCAGATTCACATTTTTCAATCCATGTAAATGTTTAACCTGACTTTTCACATTGTTTGCTTTTGCACAGATTAAACCATGTACTTTGACACTGACCTTTTTTTCCATTTCAAAACAACTGGTCCCAGTTCCACTGCACAAGTGTCTCTGGATGTTTGACCAACTAGCAAGACAAGGATAATCTTTTTAAGCATGGGAAATCATCCCTGCACCCCATCTCCAGCAACCATTGACAGCATCTACAGAGTTGCCCAGGACAATGGGATCCTCCCGGACATCACACTTGATGGGACAGTGGCAAATCTACTGTCCCTAAATTCCAGCACTGCGCTCAACCTCCAGTACACAGCCATCCAGCAGAGTCTGACCGAAAACCAACTGGTAACTTTAGACACCAACCTGACCTCTATTTTTGGACAGAACGCAAATGTATCTTACGGAGGTGTCGGAGTTGTGGCACTTGCTTTGTCTTTCCTGCTTGAAACTCTTGCATCCAGTATTGTCGGTCAGATGGATGGAGTGACTCCAGACCCATTTAAGAAGGCTTTCGGATCAGATAACTCTTCAGAAATTGCTAGCACTGTGAGCGAATACCTCAAGCTGGTTTCTAGGAGGGCCAATGACATTGAGGACATGGGAGAAATAACTGAACTCTATGACCAGAAGTTGAAATATGCTGTGATCGAACTTTATGAAACCATGACTGTGGATCACCAGTTGAACACTTATAATATTAAGCAGTGGGTCAATGGAGCAGCGATTCACCTGCACATGAGGATTCATGGGATTCGTTTAGCATCTGTTCCTAAAGGCACAGCCGAATCACTGCGTTTGTCTTACAGAACAGGGTTGTCAAGGTTAATCCAGCTCTACTCTGGTTACTTGAGGCAGTATGTAAGAGAGCGGTCCACCACTCAAAGTCCTCCAGTAAAGGCGGGATACTTAATTGTTGAACCTGGTAAGAAGGTTAGACACAGTGTGGTCCACAATACCTGCCAGTCACAGGCCATTGCTGCGGCAGTGGTCAGCCGAATTTTAACTGCACAGAATGTTGGAAAGATAGAACGATTTTTTGATGAAGCTGGTCAAACTTTAGACCTCCTGCTTCAACAGAGAGACTCTTTCAAACTACACAGATAACAGAAGATTCAGTCTTAACTTCCTTTTATCGTTGTTTACTATTTTTCCTAATACTACATCTAATGCTATATTATAAGATTTTTTAATAGTTCAAATAGTTCTAAAATCTAGATCTCTGCTTTTTTGTTTGTTTGCCGTAATATGTTAATTATGCTAAATGCTGGGTTACTTTTGAATTATAAACATCAGAAATGAACAAAATATGATATGTTTTTAACCTATTAAAATATTTTACTAAATATTACATACAGTATGTTGGTAATGCTTGAATGCAAATTATACATTGTCAAAAACATTTATTAATGTGGCTCAGATTATGCTGCAAACAGGCAACAACAACAGGTGATGTATTTGCTAATAGCTATTTTGCTAACAGTTTTGCTGGCCCATTTCTGCTGATCTTCTCCTAGACTTTACACTTAATAAACTTTAGGGTTTACAGAAAATGCTTTACAGATCCCAGCAATCAGAGGAGAACTGTCAAACGGGTCCAAACTACAGAAAGGCAACTGTAATGCTAAAGAGCAACTTTGAATGCATTCTTGAAGCAGATACAGCTACTGCAGTATTACAACCAAGCTGCAACCTCCGCTCTCCCTCGGGAAGCCATACGGAAGTAACTGAAATGGCAATTCATCAAAATTTCGCTAGTCCTGGCTCCATATGGAGCAAATTTTTATTGAGCCCACTGTTAAAATCGCCAACATGTTTACAGCCTGGTACAAAGAACGATTTTGGTTAATATAGCTAATATTACCCTTCGTGACAACTGTGAGGGGGGTGAATTTTTTTATAACTCATTCGTTTCTTTTATATTAGGTTATATTAAGTTTGCATAATTAAGGGCGTGGCCACTTGAGTGACAGCTAGCTCTCGCTGGTCGCCATCACTTTACCTCAACTGATTCCAGCTGATTAGCCGCTGATCTAGGCATATACATGGTATGTTTGTGTTGTTTTATGTGGCTTTACACAGTCAGTTGCCTTTTGGAATTATTTCTTACAATTATCAAATGATATGCTGTGTGCACTTAATTGTGCTCACAAGCCATTCACATGGCCTCCGTTTCCCAGGTGAGTAAAGTATACTTATATACCATGTCTATAAATGTATTTGTTTTATTTAAGATCATTTATCATTTATAATGTTCTTTAGACCTGTAATGCACTCCAGAATCTGACTGATTGATTGTAGGCTCTAGAACAGTCGTCTGAAGCATTGTGTTATGCCTGGATTTCATCAATAGCCTTGCATTTACTAACACAGACTATATCTGAAGTGTTTGGAAGTAATTCACAATTTCCTCCTGTTGAAAACGTCATAAGAATAATGCTAAGTGGCTCAATGTGTAATACATTGAGCCACTAAGCATTGTGCTTATGACGTTGCTTATGAAACAGTGTTTTTAAAAGTCTAAACACTTTATTGATATACAGTAGTATACAACCAAGCACATGTGGTCAGAAGCAGGTAATGAAGTATTAAGTGTTTCTCCCATAGGAAAGCTTATCTAAGCAGAATGCCAGCATGCATTTTTAGCTCCAATCACGCTCCTCCTCTGCCCTTGTATGGTATGCCTCGGTTGGTGTGATGACGCACGAACAAAATGGCGACGGTTGGCCACGCCTTCCAATTTATTGTATTTTATTAACGTCTACCACCACTCCAACCCTAAACCCAACCGTCACAGAAGCGTAAAAACAGTAGTTGTACCGAGTATTATTTATCTTATCTATTAAATTATCCAAATTGTATTTTTTTATTCTACCCCCAACCCTAAACCCAACTGCCACAGTACTGTAAAAATATGAATTATTGTTATACAGTGTCATAAAAAATGCCGCTATATTAAAGGGCACCTATGGTGAAAAATCTACTTTTCAAGCTGTTTGGACAGACATATGTGTAGGTATAGTGTATAGATCGTCATATTGGGTTGATATAAACACAATCCTTTTTTTTTTATTTAACTACATAAAAACAGTTAACCAATTGGAGCGGTTTTGAGATCAACCGCGTAGGAGTGCGGTACCCCCGCCCACCGAATTGATTGACAGCTGCGTATTAACATGTCTCCGTAGTAACGTGTATAATCATATCAACCAGACATAGGACAGCACACTAAGCAACCGTAAATAAATGTCTGTTCAGTTTCCTAGGATCATCAATCATCATCAAATGTGATCAAGCGTGAGTTTTACAAGTTTAAAATGTTTTAAAACAGTGCATGTGTGTAATGAATTACAGCGATTTACTTCAGATTTACTTCATCAACACAGTTGCGTGTCAGAACAACTATAAAAGGTGCTTAAATCCCAGTTTGTGGACGTTAAATCAGATTTATTTTGTACATTAACATAACAGATATCCATACAGCAGTGGATATTAACCTGTATCCTGTCTCATTTGCGTGCAAAAACAGTGCAAAGCTAAACGCTCGCTGTGTGTGTGTGTGTGTGCGTGCGTGCGTGCGTGCGTGAACTTTGTAACGACAGTGTGTGTGACTCATCCTTGCAACTCCACAACATGCATCAAATACTCATTGTTAAAGTTCTTACTGTTGTTTTTCCTCACAAACGTTATGTGAGATCTTATTCCTTCTTGTTTGTCTGTTGTCTGAAGCAGCCGAGGGAGCCGCTGCCAGGCACGTGGAAACGGTGGACTAGCCTTAAAGGCGCAGTACACAAAAAACGTTAGCTGATGCTAAATGCTACAAAATCGAAACTTATGACAGGTATAATAAAAAAATCTGATAAGTGTTTTGAGATGAAACTTTACAGACACATTCTGGAGACACAAAAGATTTATATTAAATCTGGAAAAAGTGGTAACCTAGGTGCCCTTTAATGTGCATATCACACGTCTGGCCACCGCATATCCGATCTAGACCTTACCTAGCTTCTTTTGGGTTCTTCATAAACCTATGGGTGACGTCACGGATACTATGTCCATATCTTTTACAGTCGATGATTACAACAGGTAATATTCCTGTCAGAAATAATAAGAAACTGAAGCTACAATTTGCACTTTGCTCATAAACATATCAAGACAAGTCAGTTTCTGCTGCAACATTCAGATGGTAGGTGCAGAATTTGATGAATATGAAACATGAAATCATGGCTAGGTGTCTAAGCTAGGTAAATGTATGGATTTATCAATAGTTTAGGCCTCTGGTATTATAAGGGGAACTTGTTTGGCTCCTTAGTAGGCTACCAACTGAGCAGCATTTAAACACCACATCTTAGCATTGCTGCTGACCATCCTTTCATGACCACAGTGTGCAGATCTTGTGATGACTCAAAGTCACCGGATCTAAATCATTTGGGATATGGTGGAATTGTAGATTAACATCATGGATGTGTGTAACCTTGCTGGTCCTACTCCACCCAACCTGCTTAAAGCTGGGATGAACTTGGTGACTGTCCGCATGGGAGTCGATTGCTCTAACAAGGCTAAAGACCATGGCCTCTAACGTCTGTCACTAGAGCAACTTTTAGAGGTCAGAGGGGGGAGGTTGACCTGAACAGCACTTCACTAGCTGTCCTCTGCTACACTCACCCCCCTAAACCTCACTCCTATCTGGGTCATAGCACCAATGTAACCCCACCAGTCCTACACCACCCAACCTGCTTCAAACTGGGATCGAACCTGCGATTGTCCGCATGGGAGTCGATTGCTCTAACAAGGAGACTAATGACCATGGCCTCTAGCATCTGTCGCTAGAGCACCTTTCAGAGGTCAGAGGAGTGAGGTTTACCTGCACTTCACTAACTGGCCTCCGCTACATGTGCGTACAACTACATTGCAAAAACTGTCATTTAAATGCCATATACAATATACAATGCCATACATGGTATATTGGCGATTGGCCACAAGGTGTCAGTATGAGAGTATATGATGGTAACTTCACTGCATGGAGTAAGAGAGCGTTGGTAGGTTTTTGACCGTAATTTTGACCATAACGTAACTCAACTCTGACTGTAAAAGAAAAGTGTGCATTATAAGATTAAGGAAAACTTGATGAAGGAATTCTGTTCATTGGAAAATAAAGACGTTTTTATTTGCATCTATTTTGCCTACGTACTCTGACTTTTCATCTTTAAAAACTTGCTCACTCTACCAACAATAGCGGCATTAGACTGATTTCACACGGCCGCCATTATTAACAGCGAAATCGAGGCTGCGGTGGGAGGAAACCCGGAAGTATAGCCTGAGTCACACAGGAATGTTGTGTACCTGGCTGTATATCTTATCAGCGAAGAGAAAGTGACACAAATTTATGAGTTCACCGCCTTCCAAGCAACCCAAAGGTCAGTTCTGAATGAATAGTGAAAATAAAAAGGGATATTTGACCTCATTTTCAGCTAAGTTAAGGGAAATGGCACTATTTAGCTAACATTTTCTTTCCCAAACACACATTTTAGATGCCATTCATCAAACTCAAGTTAATGAACTGATTCTTTTACTATATTAGACTTGTCACAATACAAAATTTCCATAATGAAATATAAAAAACGCCCATTTCTCGTTAACATTTAAAGGGCACCTATTTTACCCCTTTTTCAGTTCAAAACCTGTGTTAAAAAGTGCCATTTTGGGGGCGTGTACACAGTTCGTTTTAGGGGCGTGTTGCTTCACATGAAAATTAGTTTTGACTTCCCGCCCAACTTAACAAGGGGGTGGAGCCAAGAGCTCCCTTCTTTGTGTATGGCAACAGACAGGCAGACAGAGAGAAGCAACATGAGTCAGAGGACCAGCATTCAGCTGTACATGTACGCCTCAGACACAGACCAAGCAGAGACTACAAAATAATTTGTGTCTTTATATAGTTTAACAGCAAACTGTGTGCTAGTTTAAAGCCCCGAGCTTGTAGCCTACACCAAGACTAATAACCAAGCACACTGAATTAACTTTGACTGAAGGGCATCACACACCAGATGCAACGCGACACGGCGTGCGTCACCTGATAGAAACTTAAGTTTAGAATTCAGAAATGCATGCCGCTGCGTGGCGCGACGTTGCTTGTCGCCGAGCGGCGCTTCTGGTGTATGACCTGCTTGAAGCTATAACTAAAGGGCATCATACACCGGATATGCCGCTCAGAGCCACGACACGGCACACCAGACGCACACATTTGCATGTTATTTAAAATAAAACTATTCAGATAACGCTCTGTGGCACTGCAGAAATATGAACAGTGTTTTGAGCAGGGCCAGCCCGTCCATAGAGGCGACCTAGGCGGCAGAATAGTGAGCGAACCCCCCGGTCCTCACTTTTTATCTGCGACACCCTCCCGGTCCTCACTTTCATCCGTTATTTCTGTGAGCTTCTGTGACCGCGGGAAATGCAAACCGCTGAAGTTAAAGAAAGATGCAATGAAAAGTATACATGGATGCAAACCCACCAAAACTCACAAACACTGGCGAGGAGAGCGATAACTTTGTGAATGTTGAGCCCAATGAGCCTTACATCTAAAAATAGAGCAAGGGTGTTTCTTTGGTGACATCGCTTTGACTCACACGCTGAAAATGGCGCATGTGAAACAACATACTGAGCATATGGTAATACGCACCTGTCAATTAATATTTAAAATGGAGGTCGCGTGAAATAAGTGTATGGAACGGCGATACAAGCAGTATAATATTACAGATATATTACCACTGACATGTTTTGGAACTGTCATAAATGCACAAACTGCTCCTGCTTTAAATGTATCCTTCTTCACTGTGAAATTACTGCTCAAAAGTCACATACTGTAACGGATTTAGGACCCCATTTATTTATTCAGTGTTTTCATAATGACATTTTAGCTATAAAGAAATTAATAATGTCTGTTTGAACTGAACTTTTTTCAATTACATTTATTTAGCAATGGATACAACAACAAACACATCAACATCTTCCTTTTAATCAATGTAATATGTATCAATATGTACATGAATCATTTAAAATGATTTCTATGCAATTACAGAACTTTAAATCCTCACAGTATGCATTAAAACAATTTTTACAGTTATTCAGTCAAATAATTGCCAGCAAGCCCAATTCACATTGTTCAATCGGTGAATGTCTGTTGTCGTTTTTTTTTTTTTTGGCTGATGAACATTCTAATGTGCAGTTATTTTGTATATAATCAAACAGCTAACGTAATTATAGCCAGGTTTTGACCACATTACAGTTGTATACAGTGGTAAATAAAAGTACAAAACAATCATACTCTAGTAAAAGTATCATTACTTGCCAAAACGTTTAGTGCAAGTAGACTAAAAACATATGTTTTAAATACTTCTCAAAGTACAGTATATGAGTAAAAACTACTTCTGAAACTACTCAATTGTAAAGAGCAGTGAGTATTAAACTGTGAAAACTATTCCACCTTATACCCTGTAAATTAAAAATGTAGCTGAAATCAGTGCACACCACATTAGGTTAAATGATCTGCCATTAATGCAATTTACATTTAAAATGTGGACTGATTATTCTACTTAGACAATCATAGTAGAAAAGACCAAAAAATAAACATATAAAGTAGTAAGTACAGGTTGAAGGAAATAGTGCAGTAAATGTACAGCACTAAAATGTACTCAAGTAAAAGTAAAAGTACACATTTTAAAAACTACTCCATAACAGTCATTTAAGCACATGTGATTGGTCACTTTAAACTGGTTACATATCACTACGTCAAACAATTTCAGTTATTTAAAATTATTTCACAGCCTAAAACTAACAAAAACAAAACAAAAGCCTTTGACTTTGACTTGAAACTAGTCCCACAGGCTAGTGTGATTTCACCAAGTAGGACATGTTCTTGGATCAACATCTATGAACAATGTTTCTAATCAGCCAATCAGAATTAAGGGATACATTTACAGTTCATGCTAAGTTTGGCTTACAGTTAGGGTTATGCTCTTCTACATGATTATTACACAACTATTATTCCCCTATGGTTTTGGGAATAATGTACTGTTATGGTTGGGTTTAGGGGTAGGGATTAGTTATGGATTACATTTTTCAACACTCAAAAAATTGTTTTGCTGGATGCTCAACTACTCATTTAAAATGAGCTGAACCAACACAATTCTTGAGGGTTTTTTGGCACAACTTAATAGTTTTATGTTCAATCTACTTCAATTTGCAAAAACAATTAAGTTAACTTAATCGATTTGTATTGGGACAACATGAAGGAGCTGTGTAGAACCCAGCAGTTTTTACAGTCAACAAAAATGACTCCAGGATCAATTCCAGGATCGCATACTTGGCAAAATCACACCCAGCGTATATGTGTTTGAGGACATAACCTAAAAACAATCTCGAAATACCCATCTAACTGATATCTTTAGTGGTGATGATAGCTAAAGCAGAATAATTTACCCTGGTTTGTTGAATTATAAGAAAATAATGCACATCCATGTCCACATTACCACATCGGGTCTACATTATCCTCTGACAATTCAATTATTTTTTATTTAATTAACCAAAAATCTGCTATTATTATCAAACATTAACTGATTGGAGCTCCAGTCGTGACAAGTTTATAGTACGCCCCCTTCAGGCCCATCAGATAGTCATGCGTGCCTTTTTCAATGACGTATCCTCTTGACATCACAGCTATGATGTCAGAGTTCTGGATAGTAGACAGACGGTGAGCGATGACAATACATGTCCTGCCTTCTCTGGCTTTATCCAGGGCCTCCTGTACAGTCTTAAACACAAACAAACATAGACTATGAGGTTTTAAATGACCATCTTCTAAAACTCTTTTGCTTGCTTTTCTGCTCACCTTCTCACTTTCTGTGTCCAGTGCTGAGGTGGCCTCATCCAGGAGCAGTATTTTGGGGTCTCGTATGATCGCTCTGGCTATGGCAATACGTTGTTTTTGACCCCGGGAAAGCTGGGAACCTTGGGAACCAACATTGGTGTCGTATTTCTGCATCATGGGAGGAAGATGTATTAATGAGATTTTCATCTCTACATAAGACCATTCCAAAAACATCCAAGTGACCACCCGGAAAGACCCTAGTAACCAATCAAAACAGTAGTATAGTATCTACCTGCATGTAGCATCCATCCAACAACTGCCTAGCAATATGAGAGACAGCATGTCCTTAAAACCACTTTAAAATTAAAAATGCTTCAGAATTTAAATTACTTGGAATGTAAGGGCTGTTCACATCCTGCATGGTAACTAGATAACAATAAAGACATAGTTATAGTTGAATACATAAATATAATCATTTCAAATATATAATAACAGAGCACTTCATATCACAACTTTAGCATGCTCTTGAAAGTGAATTTTTTTAACTGATGAACAATAAAATACACTGACAGCCAATCAGGATCTAAATTTAAAGTCTTTAAAGTTGGATTTTAAATGGCTGTGAATGTTTTTTTTATTTTTGTTCATCAGTTAGGGTTAGGGTAAAGGGTTCAGTGGTCAACATTGTGTGAGGGACCCCATCCTAAAATGTGAAATGTATCTATCTATTTAATTAATTAATTAATTAATTAAACGTAAAAAAAAAACTATAGAGTAGAAAATGTATAATATTATTTGTGTTTCTGTTATGTTACATTAGTAATATTTTTATTTTGTTTTTACATGTAAATTTTATTTGTATTATACATTTTGTACAAAGGTGAGTGGGCACCTATTTTATCCATTTCGGTTCTTGTTATTATTCTTCTATCTTCTGCTCTGGCAATCTATTACAGCTCTATGAACCGTTTGTGGCATTTGTGAAAACTTTGACACACTGATAGAGGACAGTCTAATCCTCAACCACAACAAATTTGGACTCTCTAACCCAAACTTTCTAGAGCCACCATTTGTCCAAAGTTTCACTTATGTTTATCTTTTATCTCAAAATTCTTTTTTCCTCTGATTCCATGGCTCAAGATGATTTAAACGCACCCTATCACGTCATTTTCTGTCATGAAAAGGTTTTTGCTATTTCAAATTTTTTTGAACAAACTATTTGAACGAACTCGTCCTAGACTGTTTGTCCAATTTTCACAAAAATTGAATCACATGATCTACAGACCATGCTGACCAAAAGATTTGAAATTCAACTTGACTAGACGAACTGTTTTGATTAACTTGCGAACAAATTTAATGTAGAGCTTGCAAAAATTGACTTAAGGTGTTACTCCATAGCGCATTGACGTATTCACACTAAACTTGGTGTGTGTTATCACAACCATGGTCTGAAGATATCTGCATCATTTCGACTTTTCGTTTTACATCCAGTGGAGCATGTGGAGTCAAATGATGTCTGATTTTCCCAGGTCAGCCATTTTGGCCGTCGGCCATTTTGAATTATATAAAAAATTGCTATGTTTTATGGACGCATTTGTAAATTGTCATGAAAGTCACTATGTGTCTTGCCCTGAAGGTGCTCAAAAAGTGTTACAGCGCCACCTTTAGGTCAAACGTTATAACAATATTTCTTACATGCCAATAACTTTTGACTAATTTTGCCTATTGTTATAAACTTATCTTGATACATTCCTTTAGGTTGTCCTAAGAATATCAATACCGATTATGCCTTAATTAACTGAACTTCCTGTCTGACATCTAGCCTTAAATCAAAAACCTACTTCTTCTACATTGTTTGGCTGATTTGCACCAAATTTGATCATTTTCCGACCATGCTGACAAAAAGTTATCAAATTTGTGTCAATAGGTGTAATGGTTTTTGTTTATTGCACCAACAAATGTGATGGCATGATGCCAAACTACATCTGAGGCTGTATCTCTGTAATAGTTAAAGATAAAGACACCAAATTTTAGGTCTATCATTGCTGCCTCAGACTAAAAACACCATAAAAATTTGGTGAGAGCGCCACCTATGGGTCAAGAGTTATAAGACATTCATTAGCCATTATTAATGAAACTTACAAATTTGGTAATAACTTTTGACTGCATATGCTTATTTTGATGAAATTGGTCTTGAATTATTCCTTGGGTCATGCCGACAACAAAGATATCAATTAGGCCATTATCTGCCAAACGTCCTATCTGACATTTTGATTTTGTTTAAACTATTCTTTTTTAACTCCTCCTAGACCAAATTTGACTCGGATCATCTTCAGACCATGAAGACCAAAAGTTAAGGAATTTATGTTGATAGACAAAACTGTTGTCATTTAGCATATGCGCAAATTTGATGTAATGCTGCCAGATTACAATACAGCCTAAATCACTGCAATGGTTTGAAGTATTGAAACCAAACTTAATGTGTGTGATTTAGACCTGACATTGACCAAACTACATCAGTTTGCGCCACCTTCTGGGTAAAATTGACAAATAATTTAATTCTACCAGTAGAAATCATACAAAATTTATCAAATGACTTTTGAATAGTTTTGAGACATGAGATTAGTCTTGCAGATTCCTTGCATCATACAGAAAACATATAATCTATTGCCTAATTGACACGATTTCCTGTCCACCATATTAAACTAGTTTGAAAATGTATTGCTTTGAACTGTCCATAGATCGATAGCCCAGATTCCACCAAATTTCTCAGACCATGTTGCCAGACCAATTGCTCTGTAGCTTGTTCATGTGTTTGTTTATGATGTGGCCGCTGGGCTGATTGCTGCATATGCTGCCCTGATAATTGCTGCATGCAGCTATATTTACACTTGTATTATTTACCTAGAATTTTTATTTATTTATTTAGAATAATTTGCTTATTTGAATAATATATATATAATATATATTTTTTGTATTAATTAATTTATTTATCATTTTATTTGTTTACTTTTGCTACAAAGATTTCCAAAGACCACCAGCACTCCTGGTCAGCTGTCGATGGTCCCTGCATCCCAATTTGAAAACTCTTCATGTATTAATATACTTACTGTTATAACTGTCACTCTTGGTTTAAACAGGCCTTTGAAATCTTGATCTTTTTACCTAATTTTACTTTTAATCAAAGTAGAATCTCTGAGATGTCAACGTATAATTTAAATAGCAAATGCAATTCATTCAAAATTCTTATCATCCAAAGATTTCTTAGTCATCACTGTAAAAAAAGCCATTGTTCAGTTTATGCACATTTAAAAGTGGTGTTGTACAACATTTATGATGCAGATTCTTACAGTCATGGTCCTTCTCCCTTTAGTGACACTATGCAAGCACTATTGACATGTATGGGCAACCACACCAGCTGGCATTGCAGCAAATATTCAGTTTGATGGATGTGTGCAATATCAAAAGTGGAGATGTCAGAGCCTTCAAAGGATTTGCTCTTCGTATTTGTGCCTTAGGAATGTTGAATCAGTTGGGTAGTCCAGGATGGACTGAGCTGAAATGCGGTTCTCATGTATCACGCCTCCTTATGAAGTTGCCTTATGATCTAGGAGCCAATTTTAAGAGATTTATCAACCCACTGCAGACTCCCATTGCAACACTGCTCAATTTAGCTGACTCGCTTGAATATGAGGTACATGTGCAGGTGGAGAGAACACGATACACTACCTTCCCTAATGGAGAGAAGTTTAGTCTACACAAAGATAAGAGGCCAGGATTTCCAGCTCGAAAGTCAACTACTATTCTACATGGGAGAGACCAGAAGGACGTATTTACAGGTAACTTAAAGAGCCCCTATTACACATTGAAAAGGGTCATATTTCGGTTTTATGGGTCTCTAACAACATACTGATATGTATGCAAGGTCAAAAAACACGTTCATGGTCTTATAATATGCATTTATTTTTACCTAATTATCCCAGCGACTCCCATATGAATCGTTCAGCGATTCATTTGTTCCCAAACCCGTGCTTAGCGCGAAGCTAATCTGCGCTGATTGGACCGATGACAGCCTGTTGCCATTGGTTGACAGCGTTCAGCGCGAGACAGTAAAATGGCCAGCGTGGTTTATCAAGCCCGCGGCCGCGGGTCGCCAACATTGGATCCGATCGCAGTGGACGCCTGAAACACGCTTCAAAGTAAACTTACTAACACCACAGTAAACAGTACCCAATTCTCAACAGTGTTATTCAGACAACTCAGCGCCGAAAGCAGTGCAGTTAAACACTAGCATATGTATGACATACATTCAGTTTTAATCCACACAGCAGCAAAAGCTGAACTATTCTAAACCTTGACCGCTGCACATGTGCAGGATCAGCTAACGGTGGCCATAGCAATGACAAATGGCAGTGGAACGAGCTCACGAAAACATTTAAATCTGTAAACAAAGCAGCACGCGTCGCGTTTACAACGTTGCATTAGACGCGATATGAGAATATAAAGAGTTAACCTGATACAGTACACGCGGTTACGAGTAACAAAACATGTAGATCATTTCTATTTGCAATCATTGCTGTGGCACCTCGTCCGTGAACTGCTATATGTTCTATTGGCTTACCTGTACTCTGCTTTTCTAAATGATCACATCCCCAGCCAGGAGGTTGTAGCATCCTCTGTCCTCTGACAAGCTATCTCTGCGGGCTCCCGCTCTCCATTCGCAAACCTTTTCAGTGCTGCTCACCAGCCCGAAGCCCAGCGTTCAGCAGCCTACCTGTGTACCTAATATTTTGTCCTTATTTTGCCTGCACCCCTGGTGTCTTGTCTTTCCATTACAAGATGAAGGCAGAAACTAATGCATGAGCTGTGTAGTTATAGATCGCCCATTGTAAGCGTGCAGATTTCTGAACGACTCCTTTCCCTCACACTTCCAATAATATCCAGGTAAACACAGCGTCTTCATGAGCATCTTGCTGCTGTGTTAGTGGGCGGGGCCGCAAGTTTGAATTTTGCCGGGTCTGCGTGCGCAACCATTATGTTTCGTAACGACGTCACGCCGAAACGACTGAAGATTCGTTATCAAGACGATTCATTTAAACCACTATGAGTCGACTCTTTTATAGATGAATCAATAGTTTTAAAAACTGTCCACTTTCAGATTTAAGCTTTAGCTGGATATTTCACTTCACTAAGAGCTGTGTTACACACTACATGGAAGGTCATTTTCAAAAACCCATAATAGGTGCTCTTTAAGTACAGGGTCGGTACCTTCAGGAAAAACACAAGAGAATCCCAAGAAGTATTGTCCCTTTTGTGATACTATCAATCATTATATGAATCAGTGCTCAAACTTTAAGCTCCTGACCAAGCAACAGGTTGAAAATTAGATTAAACGGGTCACAGATGCTGGAGATATGGCCGAAGTCATCCGACCTCTAAGTGTACTTTAAAGGCTAAATGTAAACAATGCGAAAGCAAACATCTTGAAGTGCTGCATGATGTTAATACTAACTCTGATTCAAGCAGCAAAAGCAACATCAGAGAGTCAGATAATAGCATAGATCCAGTAAGTTCTACTTCTCAGACATGGTATCTGGACCGACCTACAAGCAGAAAACAAGTGGACAGGTCACTAGTGACCTATGCGGTGCTGGATGATGGATCAGAGCGAACGATTCTACTGCATGAGGCTGCTCAGCGTTAAGGCCTTCATGTAACAATTGAGGACTTAGCACTTTATACAGCGAGACAGGAGGTTCACACCTTTCGCGGATGTTTGGTGTCCTTCACAATAGCTCCTGCTTCACAACCTGACATATCATTTCATGTTTTGGGAACCTTTACTGCGAAAGAGTTGGGGCTAGCCAAACATACTTATCCCATTACTGAATTGCAGCAGAAATATGGCTCTCAGAGATCTGCCTTTACATGCTATTAATCAGGAACAACCATTAGTGCTTATTGGTTCTGACTATCCACAGTTTCTTAGAAAGTTTCTTTCTAAGTTTCTTTGTTTCTTGTGCAAAACCAGATTCAGAACTATTCAACCAAGTAGAGAACTTATGGAAACTGGATATTTTGCTCTATCGCTCTGATAAGGCCGTGACATGCTCACGTCAAGATGCTGAGGGTATTTGGATTCTGGAAGAGAAGACAATTAGAATTAATGTGAAGGGTGTCAATAGATACGCAACCCCATTACTTTTGCAACCCCATGTGCCGTATATAGTGAGTCACACAACCGCAAATCAGTTCAGTTCAGAATCAACTGAATGAATCTATCGAGAGATTGTGATGTGAAAGCAAAGAGGTCCTACAATCTCATCTGTAACGCAGCAAATACAGTAGATTATTGTCTTGTTCTGCAGCACCTTCACTTTGTGAACTACAGAAGAGTGTATTATAATCTTTGTTGACAGCAGATGGGTTTTAATAAAGCTTATACGCCGTGCTAAAGTCTCGCTTGTGACGATCCTTGAAAGTGCGTCATTGAGAAGCGCAAGTTTTGGTCGACAGTATATTACATTATACTACTACGATTGTCAGTTATTTCTGTGTAATTGATGTACAACTGTTGCACTATTTATGTAATGTTTGAGTATTTAATGATGTCTGCATTATTATAATCTAAACACATATTGTTTATGAGACTCACTCTCAGGATGGCGCCGC
>CAIGQZ010010147.1:1135681-1150123 GCA_903798205.1 Danio tinwini
TATTGCCTTTTCTTTTCTTGTATTTAATTTTGTGTTGTCACTCGTCACTTTATGTACACTGAAAGCTTCTGTTGCCAAAACAAATTCCTTGTGTGTGTGAAGCACACTTGGCAATAAAACTGATTCTGATTCTGACATATTGTATAGCTGTGACACAGCGCATTTGTTGTGCTGCTGGTGTCCATCATACTATGATGAGACTTTATTACTGACCACATTAATTTGTTCATTGTAGAACCACACGTGCAAGAGTCTTATGAAGCAACATCGTAATTATTCAGCATCATCCACTACTGACTGAAATTCCTGCCCTTCTCATCGCAGGAGGATTCATTGTGCATCAACGGCCCTGAGACTGTAGCTCAAAGACCAGCTTCATTTCAACCTCTTTGTATCTGAATATCTATAACGGACTTTTATAATAGTTTTTTCATTGTCTAATTTGTATGCAAATCGACATTATGCCTTTACAGCTTATATTGTGAACTTTCTTTCATTATTATTTTGTGCAGGCCTACCCTCATTTGATGTATGTTTTTTGTTTCCTTTGGATAATATTGTTATTTGATGATAAATATGTTCAATTTGAGTAAAAACCAATAATTTAGTACATCTGTGTTTCCTTTCACGGTTATTGGACATCAATAGTGTTAATATACATACTGAGACGATTGGCACTGTAACAGTAATTAGTGCAACACAGTTCTTCATAACAATCACCTCAGGAAGTGACATCACAAAGTCATGCAGCTGGGCCTTCTTTGCTGCGGAAATGACATCATTCATGCTGAGCTCGCGTTGATTGTCTCCATAGCGGATGTTCTCTGCAATACTGCAGTCAAAGAGAATCGGCTCCTGGGAGACAATCCCAATCTTAGAGCGCAGGTAAGCAACATTGATCCGAGAGCTTTCACGGCCATCAATCAGCTGATCCATAAAAAACCAATGAACACAAACATAAAATAATGATTTAAAGCAGAAATCAGTCAGTACTGTATGTTTACATGGACAACATTAACACAATTAAGACAATACTCTGATTAAGAATTTACCATGTAAACTGTAGGAGTGTGAAGGGCTGCATAACATATCAAAACAATTATCATCGCAATAACATTCATTCATTTTCCTTCAGCTTAGTATCTATTTCAGAGGTCACCACAGTGGAATGAACCGTCATTTATTTCAGCATAGGTTTTCACAGCGGATGCCCTTCCAGTACTGGGAAACTTAGTTCATTCAATTCACCTATAGCGCATGTCTTTGAACTGTGGGGAAAACCTGACCACTTGGAGGAAACCCACGCCAACATGTGGAAAACATGCAAACTCCACACAGAAATACCAACTTGCCCAGCTGGGACTCAAACAGTGACGTTCTTGCTGTGAGGCGATAGTGCTAACCACTGAGGCATTGTGCTGTTTTATTTATTTATACTTTTAGGGATGCACCAAAATGGAAATTCTGGGCCAAAACCAAAAACTCTGGATGCAAGGTGAACCTAGAGCTGGAAATAAATACTAATGATAGGAGTAGAGACAAGACAGGAAAATAACAACAGCCAATATGAGTCCAAATATCAGCCCAGGCTTTCATTAGTGTCTAAATGTTTGCACCTTGACAGTTTTTTAGATCAAAAAAGTTTATTAGATTAGAAAAATATTTATTATTAACACTTTCTATAAGTATGATTCTTACATAAATAACTTTTTCAAGCTAATAAAAAAAGCTTTTAAGTTGGCTCATTCCGCCGTGGCGACCCCAGAATAATAATAAAGGGACTAAGCCGAAAAGAAAATGAATGAATGAATGAAAAAAAGCTTTTCTCTAGGTAAATATTATTTCGTAATAAGTTTCCTTATCACCAATTTCACAGTTTGAGTTTTACTCCATGTATACAACTATTGTCATAACTATTGATTACCATTGATAACTATTGACATGGTGACGCAGTGGCGCAGTAGGAAGTGCTGTCGCCTCACAGCAAGAAGGTTGCTGGTTCGAGCTTTGGCTGGGTCAGTTGGTGTTTCTGTGTGGAGTTTGCATGTTCTTCCTGTGTTCCCGTGGGTTTCCATCGGGTGCTCTGGTTTCCCCCACAGTCCAAAGACATGCAGTACAGGTGAATTGGGTATGCTAAAAATGCCTATAGTGTATGAGTGTGAATGAGAGTGTATGGATGTTTCCCAGAGATGGGTTGCGGCTGGAAGCGCATTCGCTGCGTAAAGCATATGCTGGATAAGTTGGTGGTTCATTCCGCTGTGGCGACCCCAAATTAATAAAGGGACTAAGCCGAAAAGAAAATGAATGAATGAATGAACTATTGATATTCTAAAAGTAACATAAGAATAATATTGTAAACAATTAGATGACTGATGTACCCTGTGAAAGCTTTTCTTACCACACGTCCACTGTTGGGATCATAGAATCTCTCAAGTAGTTGAACACTGGTGCTCTTTCCACAACCACTGCTTCCCACAAACGCTAAAGTCTGTCCTGGTTTAACACTCACATTCAGTCCATTTAGAACCTGAATATCTGGTCGGGATGGGTATGTGAACTTGCAGTCTATAAACTCAATGTCCCCTTTAAAATTATCCTAAAAGAAAGAAAAAGAGAAAGTATTTGACTTTATTTAAACTTCGATCAAAGTCTGACCATTTCCTTCCGCGTTTGGAGTGGTGGTCCTTCTCTGTTGACATTTGACGGCTTCAGCCCCCATGCCCCTCTTACCGTTAGTTTGCTATGAGGGAATGATGCGTTAAAAAAAAGCCCCACCCCCTACTCAATATTCAATTTCAGTTGGACGTGCATTACCATAATGAAATAAAAGTCTCAGCATCATGTAGGACTTTAACAGTATTTTACAGTACACTGTTGCTTATATTTAGTTTTTCTCCCCCATACAACTGAATGTGAATTACAGTGGTCCCTCGCCCACGCAGTTTACCTTTTGTGACCTTTTTTTGTGCAATTTTGACATGTTTTCTTTTCGTTCTTTTTTTTTTTTTTACAGCGCATTGTGTTCTGTGTCCTGATTTGCTATAGACCATTGTCAATCAATCTCTGTGTCTCCTGTTCAGTAAAGAATGTGTTCAGCTTGCCAAATTAACAAATCTTTGATCACTAGAAGTATGAGTTTCAACAAGAATGCAAAAAGAGTTGTAACTGTCCGCAGCAAGACCACCATAAAGAGGCTCACACACCAGATGTGCCGCGCCATGCCACGCAGTGCCATGCATTTTAGAATTATAGACATAGGTTTACATCAGGGTACGCACACAAGTCGCAGCGGTCTGCGGTGCCCAGCTACGACTCAGGAAACTGTTCATATTTCTGCCGCGCCACAGAGCACCATCTGAATAATGTCATTTTAAATAACATGCGAATGTGCACGTCTAGTGTGTGTTACTTCCAACATTCATGTGTGCGGCACATCCGATGTTTGCAATCCCCTTAAGGATGGAGTCTGCTAGTTTTGTGGATCAGTGACTGCAGGAAAAAAGAACATTACGCTGGATGCCAACATTATCCGTCCAAAAGCTAAAGAGCTTTATGAACCTTTGCTGACAACGATGAATGTTTGCGTCTGACAACAGATTTTGATCTTTGGCTTCATTCTATAATACTGGACTTATTTTTCTACGAAACTTTGAACATTGAGAGCGTTTAAACGAGAGAAAAATGTGAAAATGTTAATGCCTATCTGACAAAAGTGTATAAAGTGTGTAGTGAGGGGTTTTACGGCCTTAAAAATTCTATAATAATTGTAAAAAATAGAGCGGACTACTTTAAGGATTTCGCCTATTGCGGGTTTTTTTAGAACGTAACTCCTGCAAATAACGAGGGACCACTGTAAACGGTTGGTACTGATTCTTAAGATACCCATTTTTGTCCGTCTTTGCTGTAGACACTGATTTTGGGAATGCGGTCGAGTAGCTGGAAGAATCGGGCAGCAGAGATCTTGGCTTTGGCGTAGTCTGGAGTATAGGAGGACGCTCGGCCGAGAGCCGTGCCACTGGTAACAATTGCTGAAATCACCCTGTAAACGAAAGGAAATTCACTTTACCACCTATACACATTGTTATTCTCTGTCATTCACTGTAAAACACGATAAGTTCAGATTACTCAAACCATTTATTTTAATTTAGATTAGAACTTTATTTTATTTTATTTTATTTTTTGACAAGGCAGCACGGTGGCGCAGTGGGTAGCACAATCGCCTCACAGCAAAAAGGTCACCGGTTCGAGTCCTGGCTGGGTCAGTTGGCATTTCTGTGTGGAGTTTGCATGTTCTCCCCATGTTCGTGTGAGTTTCCTCCAGGTGCTCCGGTTTCCCCCACAATTCCAAAGACATGGTATAAGTGAATTATGTAGGCTAAATTGTCCGTAGTGTTTGTGTGTAAATGAGTGTGTATGGATGTTTCCCAGTGATGGGTTGCAGCTGGAAGGGCATTCGCTGCGTAAAAAAAACATATGCTGGATAAGTTGGCAGTTCATTCTGCTGTGGCGACCCCAAATTAATAAAGGGACGAAACTGAAAAGAAAATGAATGAATGAATGAATGAATGCTTGTGACGAGTGGGTGGCACAAATAAACTCATTAATTTTCCTTTGGCTTTGTCTCTGATTTATCAGAGGTTGCCAAAGCAGAATGAACCGGCTACTATTCCGGGATATGTTTTACACAGCGGATGCCCTTTCAGCTGCAACCAAGTACTGAAGTACAGTACAGAAACTACCCTTACTGTACATTTACACACTCATACACTATGGCCAATTTTAGCTAATCCAATTCACCTATACCACATGTCTTTGGACTTGTGGGGGAAACCGGAACACCCGGAGGAAACACACACGAACACGGTAAGAACATATAAACTCCATACAGAAATGCCAACTGGCCCAGCTGGGACTCGAACCAGCAACCTTCTTGCTGTGAGGCGACAGTGCTAACCACTGGTGTAATTAGTTTGCTAAGTGTTTTTCTGTATTGTGATACCTGAAAACAAAACTGAAGTGTAGCCCCTCTCGATAAACCAGGTATCCACCAAATCGATAGGAGGCAGAGTTTGCCATGAAGACCACACACTGCGCAAACCCATAGCAGGCGCCGTACACGTTTGCTTTTTTCAGAGCGGCTTGGTATGGAGCCTCCAGTTGTGTCTCAAACATTTCAACAAAATTACGCTCTTTTCCCAGTCCGGCAATGGTGCGGATGTTATTCAGAGCTTCTCCAGATATCTGCACTCACACACAGATTGAGAGAGAGTTTTTAAAAGTTGATGAAAAATCAATTAACACTTTCAGATACCTCACAGACATTTGGTGGTAATATGGCAGATGATGATCATTTGATAATGGGATAATCAATGATTTTAAAAGATGGTGAGATGTATTTGTTTACACCTTCAGGGGTGATCTAGTTCTACGGAGACCCGGAAGGGACGTGATGGTGGGGGAAAAAATGGGTGGAAGGAAAAAAAAAATGGGTGGGAGAAAAAAAACTGAGTGATGGGAAGATATATATTTTTTAAGTATTTGCATTTCCTCGCAAAGATGTTTTCGTTCTCTCGCAAAACTGTTGTTCGACAAATACTTCCTGTTCACTTCATACATGTTAATCCTCCTGTTTTTGTCGGGATTCTATTCCTCTATCATCCTATCATTAAGTATTTTCCCATATTTCTTCCATATTTTTAATCCTGAAAGCACGCTAAAATTAATATAAAAATGTCTGCATTCACTTTCTTTCCATTAAAGCTGTGCATCGGTCGTCGCCCTTCCTATGCAACCTCTGAATCAGTGAATATAAGTGCTGACTGACGAACATGCTTCGTATCCCAGAACAGCTTCTGTACACGCCATTTAAAGTGACACCTCTGTTATCAAACAAGTGAAGAGCAGCAAATGAATCAGTCGTTTTGTTTTGTTTGATAACAGAGGTGTCATTGTAAGAATGCACAGATCTATAATGAAAGCATTCTAATACTTTAGTAACTGTTTGAGCTTATTTAAGAGAAAATTAGGCAAGGCAAGTTTATTTATATAGCACATACACAGCGGCAATTCAAAGTGCTTTACAAAAACAAGAATAAAAAAGACAAGTGTAAGAAAAAATAACAACAGATAATATAAAAATGTGTTAAAACAGGTTGTAAAAGAATGAAAAAGAAGAGAAAAACATAATTAGTTGTGTTTAAAAAACACACACAGGATGGACATGTTTACATATTATTAAGTGTATTTGACTGCTTAAACACACACCTGAATCACAAAGAGTCCTGCTCTTTAGCTCCTTTTTAAAATGGCATCTTTGCTTTCTCTTGCAAAACATATTTGCGAGATAAAGCAAAAACTTATATCAAAAATATATATCTTCCTATCACTTTTTTTTTCTCTCACCCATTTTTTCCCCACCATTACATTTCTACCGGGTCTCCATAGAGGGTTGACATGTATGTAATGAACAGGAAGTGTTTGTGGAACAACATCTTTGTGAGATAACACAAAACAATATGTCCCATTCAAATGAGTAAAAAGCAATTCCATGAAGCTGAAAACATTGGAATAATGAAATGGCCAACCCAGAGTCCAAAGTTATAGCACAAAACAGAAAGACAAAATGGAGGAAAAGTTGTTTATTAAAAATGTTTAGTAATGTTTTAAATTTAAGTTCAGATATAAGTAGAAAACACTACAATCCTATAGTGAAGCACTTAGTAATAGTTTTAGTAATAATCTACAATTGAGTAATGGTCTTTATTGGGATGCAGGAAATATAACCTAGCGAACAATTTTGTGTTTATTAGATGTCTAACAGACACCTAAACGCAGAAAGCTTGGCTAAAACAAGGTTAAGTTTGGTCTGTCAGGAAAAAATCTAATAGACATCAAAAAATAGCCCAAAAGTAGGCTAGTCGTCAAATAGACAGATATTCTATGTGTAGTCATTCATTTCTGTTTATTTGATGACTAGTCTAGTTTTGACCTATTCTTAGACGTCCATTAGATTTTCACTGACAGCCCAAATTTAGCCTTCATTAGCCAAGATGGCTATGTTTAGACGTCTATTAGACATCTTTCTAAAAACCATAAATGCTTGCTGGGAAAGGTCTAAAAAATTTGATGATTATTAATTATGATTGTTCATGAAAGAAATCGAGTGTTTCTAAATTTTTTTATTCTTATCTTCACTGTATACTCCAGTCTAGTTTAAGCTCACCTGTCCTGCTGTCTCCATGGCCTCTTTGTCCTGCTTGGCGAATCCAGTAAGCATTTTAGCCTGAAACCCTCCAGAGAGAGCCAAGAATGGAAGAAAGCACAGGATGACCAGAGTGAGCTTCCAGCTGAAGTAAAAGGAGATGATAATGGCCACACCGATGTTGGTCAGAGAATTCACAATCATGCCAATCTGAGAACCTGTGGCCTGGGGAGAGAGTTAAATTATGCTTCATTCTGTCTAAAAAGTTTCAGATGTCATGAAGAAGTTAATGAAGATGTATCAGCTGATTTTCTTACTCCCTGGACTTGCGAGGCATCTGTAGCCAGTCTTGTTGTTAAGGCACCAGGGCTGTTTCTGCGATCATCAAACCAGCCGATCTCTTGCCCCAACATTGCCTGAAAGCCCAGACGCCTCAATCTACGAGTGAGCAGCTCGCCGGATTTAGAGAACGCGTAGCCCTAGAAATAAATATAAATATACAACATTAGCACTTTTTTCCACCTCATTTAATTTCTAAAATGTGTCGAAGCACAGTTAAAAATACTAAATGTGTTGACCTGTATAATCAAAATGGGTGAACAATATTTTTCAAAAGCTCTTTTTAGGTCAACAGGTTTCATGGCAGAGATAACCTTAACTAGAGTAGGTTATCTACTGTAAATAAGTTAAAGGTGCAGTATGTAAGACTGACACCCAGTGGTTGGACTAGGTATTGCAGTTAAAATTAAAAACACTTTTTCACCTTGCCCCTCCTCTGACGACTCCACGCAAACACAGGTTGCCAGATTGCTGACATCACCACAAGCTAGCGTGCTTGACCATCAACCCTACATTGTAACTACATTCAAATGAGTAAAATGCAATTCTGTGAAGCTGAAAACTTTGGAATAATGCAATGGCCAGCCCAGAGTCCAAAGTTATTGTCACAAAACAGAAAGACAAGATGGAGGAAGAAAAGTTGTTTATTAAAAATGTTTCAAAATGTTTTAATTTTAAGTTCAGATATAAGTAGAAAACACTACAATCCTGGTGAAGCACTTAGTAATAGTTTTAGTAATAATCTACAATTGAGTAATGGTCTTTATTGGGATGCAGGAAATATAACCCAGCAAACAATTTTGTGTTTATTAGACATCTAAACGCAGACAATTTGGCTAAACGAAGGCTAAACTTGGGCTGTCATAACCTTAACTAGAGTAAGTTATCTACTGTAAATAAGTTAAAGGTGAGGTATGTAAGACTGACACCCAGTGGTTGGACTAGGTATTGCAGTTCAAATTAAAACACTTTTTCACCTTGCCTCTCCCCTGATGACTCCACGCAAACACGGGTTGCCAGATTGACGACACCACCACAAGCTAGCGTGCTTGACTATCAACCCTATATCATAACTACACGTGACGATACGTGACAAAAGGAATCTTTTCAATGTTAAAGGAGTTTGTCCAAACCATCTTCTGAAATTTCTATTTTAGAAACGGTTTCTATTTCTCACAGCAGAACAACAGCACATAGTTGGATTTGCTCTTCAGTGTTTTGGCTTTCAGCAGTGACATTCACATTAAACTGAACTGAACTAAACATCAACTGTGAAAACTGGACTGAAGCACTTTCAATTTACCAGAACTAAGCTGCTTTGACACAATCTACATTGTAAAAGTGCTATGGAAATAAAGAAAAATTGAATTGGGCGCCACAGTGGCTCAGTGGTTAGCACTGTCACCTCACAGCAAGAAGGTCACTGGTTTGAGTCTCGGCTGAGCCAGTTGCTATTTCTATGTGGAGTTTGCATGTTATCCCTGTTTTCTCTGGGCGCTCTGGTTTCCCCCACAGTTTAAAGACATGCAGTGTAGGTGAATTAGATGAACTAAATTGGCTGTAGTGTGTGTGAATGTGACAATGTGTATTTTTCCAGTACTGGTTTGCGGCTCGAAGGGCATTCGCTGCGTAAAACATATGCAGGAATAGTTGGCAGTTCATTCCGCTGTGGTGAACCCTGATACATAAGGGACTAAGCCAAAGGAAAAATGAATGAATTAATTGAATTGAACAACAGCATAAACTACTTTGACAACGATCACCTCAGGTAGTGATTATGTGCTTCTTTTCAGTGTTGAAAGCAAACAATGTAAGTTTTAATACCGTTTTATGTGACATTTTATTGCTATTTTGAAAGCAGCAGATAGTTTACCTCAGATCTCGAACTGTGATTCAGTGCAAACCAATAAATATCACTTACTCAGCATGTACTTTTAATAGTGTTAAAGAGGTTTAATGTGTATTAATTAGATTCCAAACCTTACCGTCTCGTTGAAGAGCAGTAAATGCACTATTCTGAGCTTCTGAATGTTTTTTGTCATATTATGTCAGATGCAAACAGTCAAATTGCTTCATGCTGGAATCTGGAATGTATGCTGCTCAGTTAATATTTATGTTTAAATATTTATTTTGTTGGCATATTTATGAATATTTATGTTGTTCTAATGTGAATTTTTATGACTCTCAATCTGTCACATTTTCCACTGCGCCGCATACATGGAGCAGCCGAGAAAGAAATTTAATGTGGTGCATTTTCCACCAAGCCATCCCAGAGTGTTGAAATATAACTGAGCAAACTGGCAATGGGCGGGTTATAGAGACCAAAACAAAGACAGACATTCTGGCACGGAATGCACATTTTCAAATGAGAATATCTGACTTTAGCATTGTTTACTATGTTCACTTAACATGTTTCTTATATATCTGCAAACATATTATGGTATTTTTATGCTTTAGAACACAGGTGTCAAACTCAGTTTGGGCTGCATCTCTGCACAGTTTAGTTTCAACCCTAATTAAACACTACACCCTAGTTGACTGCATAATTTAATCTTATTTTAACCAAAATCTCTATATTTAGATGTCTATTAGACTTTAGTCTATGTGTCTTTAATAAAACTGCTAAAACTATTCTTATGCACAAGAAGTAGGCTATAATCCCATTCTAGATAAAAAAAAAACAATTAAGAGTCTGTCATTGTTTTAGTTATTTCATTGAATTAACTATAAGTTCATTCTAAATATTCATAATTATAAATAACTTGTTATTATTAATCATTAATATTCATAAATTGAGCTAATTTTGTTACATCTACTAGCCTATTAGACTGGTTTACTAGGCATTTGAACATAACTCTTTTGTCCCTTTAAGTTTTAAGTAAAAAATTTTTAAGTTTTAAAAATTCAGTCCCTTAATAAGTCCCTCTGTAATATACAATATTTCAAATTAAAGCTAAATATGAAGACAAACCTGTAACATTTGGGTGAAAAAGGAAACCAAACCAACAACTACAAAGAACAGACAGATGCCATTAATCTCCCTCCGTTGTTCAACAGGATCCGGCATCGAGAATGTCTGCGGGTAAATAGAAAATGCTGAAAGTCACCCTTATAGAAACCATATGAAATACAAGAGAACAGCAGACAAAAAAAGCTCACCGCCAGGATTTGACTGAAAAGGAGAGAGTAGACTGGGTTCACCCCTCCATTCACAGCGGCTCCAATGCTTCCAAAAAACATGTAGGGCCACTCAGGAGCGTTGTATTTCAGAATACGAGCCACTGGAGCCGGTTCCACCTCCTCTGCAGTAGCTTCAGGAACACCGCTCTACAAACACACACACACACACACACACACACACACACACACACACACACACAGTATGCATATTTGTAAGCTAATTGAGATGTACTATATATTTGACCAAGGTTTTGGAAAGCTCTAACCTTTCCCATGAACTCCTGAGGAACCGTGGTTTCAGAATATGAGCGAGGGCCTAGCTCTCCAGCGATGGCCACTGAAGATTCAGGAACAGCGTTTGACAGTTGAGATCGAGATCTTTGGTGTATAGAAGCTCTGCAGATATAATAGTGGTAGTGAATGAGAAGTTTAAAGAGGGGAAAGACTATAACATTAATACTTATTTCTTATACTGTGGTGTTTTCAAAGCACTTCCAAAAAGAGCTGTTTAACTACCCTGCTGAAGAAATCAAAATCATTATATCATTTGTTATGCCTTTAATGCATAGGTCTCAAACTCAATTACTGGAGGGCCACAGCTCTGCACAGTTTTGCTCCAACCCTAATCAAACACAGCTGATCAAACTAATAAAAGTGTTCAAGACTACTCGACACTACTAGATCAGCTGTGTTTGATTAGGGTTGGACCAAAATTATGCAAAGCATATGGAAACTCTGCTTGTGCTTTGGGTCTGGAATGGTCATTTTTTTTAATTCTGAGGGTGGTATTAAAATGAATGAAACCTGAATAATTCCCAAATCACACTAGAAACCATAAAATTGTATCACTTTTATGGTAAATGTTAAAATTGATAGTTTGTAATGCCTTTAATATGGTGACTGAGAGAGTTTAACACACTGCAATTTATTAAAACATGCAATTACAAAAAAACACCAGCAAATTAAGAAAAGATCTTCATCAGTTTGACAGCAAACGTGCTGAAAATTACATTATGAAAACCCGTTGAAAATTTTCACAACACATGCAAATAGCACGGAACATAACTGAAATGTTTCAAGAGGACCCCAAAAATGTAAAGGACTTGACTATTTAGGTTAAGGTTATTTATGCTAATAACATATAAAATAAAAGGGAATAGTGTAATCAGGAGGTTAAAATAAACAAAAAAAAAACCTCACGTTTTAAAGATCACCTACAACTTAACTCATCAATAGTCACGGCAAAATAAGCAATTCCCAGCCATGTCCGTCACGTTATTAAGTCTCCTTGAAACATTTTCATTGTGTTCCATGCTATTTGCATGTATTGTGAGAAATTGCAGCGTGTTTTCTTTATTTGTTTGTGTTTTTAAAAAGTATTTGCAGCAATTTTTCTTAATATATCACCATACTTTGATGGTATTTGTAAAGGAAAACATTATAACTTCTGCGATGGTTTCTATTTTTTTTTCAGCAGGGAAAGCATTAGCTTCTTCCCAAATGGCACACTATACACTTTGCACTTACACACTCAACAGCATAATTTATGTATGCAGCGTCATCCCAAATGGAACAATAATGTTTTTTTTTACTAAGCGGAAATTCAAACCGTTTCCCAGATGACGTTTGCCGGTTGCCAAATTAATGAAATAAATGACCAAACTACCAAATAACACCAGCCATGAATATAACCGCGTTCACCATCGGAAAGTGGTATAATCACTTTTGTAGAAGAATTTTGCTTTCATAGTCCAAAGTAAATAAAGTAATCTAACATCAGTGCCTGAAAGCTTGCCCCTTTTGCTACGTAAGCAAAGCAGCAGCCGTTGACACGCTGACATTTCACACGTCTTTTTAGCGGTTGAATAAGTGCATCATCCGTGATTTAAAGTGCACATATTCTTTTTATAATTTCAGTGTGAATACACTACTTACACTATGTAAACTACAAAATGGTGTAGAATAGTGCATAAGTATGCGATTTGGGCCGCGCACATGTTTTTAGCATTACAAATACAATATTGATGCTAATCCTAGGAAATTGCTAAAATTCCTAACTTAAAGCTGTGAGAAGCAAAACTACATCTTTATCTCTTTTTAGAATTTTTCAAGAAAATATTAGTGCACTGTTCAAAACGGGATGGATTCAGATTTATTCGTAAAACAATTGTGTTGTTAACAGTAGAATTCGAAAGCTACATTAGCCATTATAAGCCATGACCTCTACTCTCCCTATGATCTCTAGATATATGGTAAAAAACATAGGCCAATAAAATATATTATTTTCTTTAGACACAATCTTGATCTTTAATCAATTGTTTATATACTTTATACATTGTAAAAAATCCAACTTACAAATAGTTAACTCAGTTTAAAATTGTAAGTTAGGTGGACATATTTTTGAGGTCAGAGTTGAATTTACTCAAAAAAAATGATTCAGCTGCATGTTTGGAACTGTTTGTTCAATGAAAGTAAAATATTCAGTTGGGGAGACTTTACATTTTATTTCTCCATATCTTCAAAAAATAAAAAGTTGAGTTAACTTAAAATTGTAAAGCAACCGGCTGCACAGAAATTTTGAGTTTATTAAGCTTCAGTGTTTAAAGTTGTGCCAAATTATTCCATAAAGTATATTTGACTTAAACCAGCCTTTTCGGTCAACTTAAAAAATTATTTGGCACAACTTCAACCACTGAAGTTTAATAAACTAAACATTTCTTTGCAGCTGGTTGCTTTAAAATTTTAAGTTAACTCAACCTTTTTTTTTTTTTTTTTACAGTGCATCTTTTAACATGCTGAAGGAAAAGTTGATGGGTGGTGTTTTGTTATTAAATAAATTGTTTAAAATATTAACTTTGCAACTACTTCACTACTTTTACCTCAAGCTAGCACGATAGCTTCCAGCCCTGTTGAGACTCCTTCTCTCCGCGTCACTGTCACAACATTCAGCTTCCTCCATCTCTGAGAATGGAAACAGACAATATTTTGTTCACTTCATTTGATTAATATTCGGTGCAAATATGGGAATAGAGCTTTGTGTTTAAAAAAAGGTGATTAAAAAAATGTACTTATGCCATTGGGTCAGGAGTTTAAATCACCAGTGCATGTGTTGTCCAGCTTTGGATTAAAAACATTGCAAAGCTGATTTTGTATATGATATAATGATAATTATATGAATAATAATATAATATAAATAATAATAATATAATTTATATAATGTAAATCATTGTTGTTGTTTACTAAAACTTTTTTTGTGAAATTATCTCAGTTTAGGCCCTTTGCTGTTTATAATATACATGCTACCCCAGGGAGACATTATTAGAAGACACGGGATCAGCTTTCACTGCTATGCAGATGATACTCAATTATATATTTCAACTAAACCTGAGGCGACGCAGTGGCGCAGTAGGTAGTGCTGTCGCCTCACAGCAAGAAGGTTGCTGGTTCGAGCCCTAGCTGGGTCAGTTGGCATTTCTGTGTGGAGGCTAAATTGTCTGTAGTGAATGAGTGTGCATGGATGTTTCCTAGAGATGGGTTGCGGCTGGAAGGGCATCCGCTACATAAAACAAATGCTGGATAAGTTGGCGGTTCATTCCGCTGTGGCGACCCTAGATTAATCAAGGAACTAAGCCGAAAAGAAAATGAATGAATGAACTAAACCTGATGAGATGTCTGAACTGTCTAAGCTAACTGAGTGTATTAAAGATGTTAAAGACTGGATG